>JAMPIV010018147.1:0-185000 GCA_024509875.1 Oreohelix idahoensis | reverse complement strand
CACCTCGGGACCCCATCATAATCCACCAACTTTTCCAACAACGAAACAACACCTCCTACCGACTGAGGCTGTCATGAGTGACAACCCTATCCCCCCAACATAACCACTAGCATCCAAGTGTACAACTATTCAACCCTTAGAGTTCAACTATCTGTACCTGTTAATTGTAGTTCAGGCAAACAATCACCATTTAATTTTATAATCAAACAACTCTAAAAACCCCACAACCAAACCAAACTTATCAAAAAACACATTACAAAACACCTAATAATACCCATATCCCCCCAACAAACATCTACTAAATAACTCATAAAACCCACAATATCTCTCAACAATACATAACTCCTTCACTGATGTTCCTACAAAACAACAACCACAATATAAAATCAACTATTCAGAGAGGCTTCCCACAATTAACAAAATCCATCATAATTCACAAATTTACACCCATTATTACAATACCTGTACTATCATTCACTTATAGCCTACAAATATTTTAACCAACCCATTAAATTTAGCAGAGGCCTTATTAATTCCCTACCCTAAAACACCTCCTCACCCCTACCCACCCCAAACCCCTCAACTAACAGTTGTGACCCCAATGACCATCCACTTACGATCACCACTATTCTCACAAAATGTACAAAACAACACAACTTTCATAACCTAATCCACTCGTATTCACAAAGTACTTAATCTATCCCAGACATTCTACACCCTCCTCCTCCTTATCAACCCCATACCCCCTTCTTTAAACACATTGCTGGCAGGGGTGGGAAATGCTACCTTACCTGCCCTCACGCAATCACCTTCTTATTTCACCCTAATCTGGTGAAATTACCATCTGTAGCTGGTACCCTCCATATAATCACAAATTTCCACACCCAACCTTCCACCTCCCCAACTAACTCTTTACCTATAACTCAACTCACTTTCAAAATAGCATAAACCAATCTCCGCAAAATATAGTCTTAAGCCAAGATCTATACCAGTTGTGTTCACCGTAATACCAAGAGATCCACCCCAAACCTTTACACCACTTATAACACTTCCTCCTCCACTCATCTTCCCAATGGAACCTACAAACCCTCCCCTAAACCCCAATCACTTGTTTAAATACTTTAATCCAATGTTGGACCCCAACACATGGAACCTTCCTGTGAGGTCAACCTATAACCTCCACAAGGTTTCGGAATAGCAGAAAAGCCGCAGAATAAGCCAAGATCTACAGTGTAGATAATACCAAGGAGTCTTCAATGTGGTATTGGCTGCAAAGGAGCAAGAAGCACAGCAGCCCTAGATAAACAACAACATAATTATGGCATCTGAGAAATGATGGCCGATGAAACTGCACTGATACTGCGACAGTTCAAACAACCCACGGCGCAAGGGAAATAATCAAATATACTGACAAAGAGAGAAAATGACATAGTTGCTGGGCCCACGGTTAAATACTTATATATCTCATTTAAGAGAAAACGAAAATGTAAAAACAAAGCATTCATACAAACGCTTCGCTATTAATGTCAGGTTAAAAAAAAACTGCCGTAGATTATGAAGTTTTAGAGTCTAGCTTTATGAGGTGGGGTAACCAGTTCACTTTCTTGCTGTTGCCGTTGCCTTCCCGAGCTCTTGAGCAGATTCAGGTACTTGTTTACAGCCGGGAAGACTGGAGCATGACGCTACCAGTTTCCTATCCTGGTAACTTTACCATTAGAGAGGCAAGCACTCTGAACGCTAAGCCAATCAGATGCTACATTAATGTCAGACAAATGTTCTGTTACTAAAATAGAGAACAAGATAATCACTTCATGTGAGATGAAGTGTCTTTGAAAGGTTGTTAATGTTATCATGAGACAGAATGAAAGGGGAAGAAAACAGAAAGATTTGGGGAACAAAAGCAAGCTTAAACTACATATAGAGACTTAAATTAGAATGTATTTTGACGCAGTTTATTATACCTCGCCGCATCCACATTAGCTTTCGAAATATTGTAACATCTTGCCTCATCAAAATCACGTATCGAATCATATTAACATCTTGCCACATTCAAATTTTAATATATCGACACATTGAAATCATATGACGAAATATTTTAGCATCTCCTCACATTCAAATCAAATGACGAAATATTTTAGCATCTCCTCACATTCAAATCATATGGCGAAATATTTTAACATCTTCTCACATTCAAATCAAATGACGAAATATGTTAACATCTTGTCACATTCAAATCATGTGTCGAAATATTTTAACATCTCCTCACATTCAAATCATGTGATTAAATACTTTAACATCTTGTCACATTCAAATCATGTGTCGAAATATTTTAACATCTCCTCACATTCAAATCATGTGATTAAATACTTTAACATCTTGTCACATTCAAATCGTGTGAAGAAATAATTTAACATCTCACCACATCGCTTTATTTGTCATGCGCAGAACGTTTGTAGATCGAGCCCAAGCGGTCGGTGTCTATAATAAATATATCATCATCATCAAGTTTCCTTTCGCTCCGTATAGTGCATGGAACCACCACTACAGCTGGCCCCCTCGCAGGAAGCCTACACCCAACAGTCACATACTCTTGCAGGGTGGGGGGGGGTTCTTTAACAATTTGTTTTACATGATGATAGTTGCCGACCCCATGGCTCAAGGTCATGTTAGTCGCCCTGTGCATCTTGCCCAAGGGAGTAGTAATCCTATTACTTTATGAAAAATGAAAATTTATAGAAAACAGGCAAGTACCTGGCTTGGCTGGGCTACCGTGTAACGCTCAGTAAGAATGACGGACAGACCTTACCTGTGTGTGAAGTGCTCGTAATCTGCCCACCTCCTAGTAAAGTGAGCACCACTTCGGTACAAGGCGCTTTTTATACAGGTGACACTCGTCAACAATCTTTAATAGCAAATGTCGCAGCTAGACCCCTTACTGTTTTGTTTACATCAGTGGGCATGAAATTTGCTATACTTTTTCTCTTTGATACAGCTTCAAAACCCAATGGTACATTTACCTGATTAAAAATGTCTACATGACTTGCCGTTATTTTGATATTTTTCAATAGATTATAATTCGCATCAAAATGCACGAGTTGACTCGTGGCCAGATATGCATATTGCTGTGAAAACATATTTATAGGCCAAGGTCAACAAAATATTAGCAAAAACAACGTTCGTTAATACTCTGTCAGCATTTTGTAGAATCCTGGCTTAAGAGTATCGTTTTGGCATCTTTTTAGTAGACGCAGACGAATCTAGGAATTTTCCAAGTGAGGAATGATACAGCCGAATGATAAGCCCCCCGCATTCCCCCCCCCCCCCCCCCCCCCCCACCCCCCCCCCCCCCCCCCCATTCCCCCCCCCCCCCCCCCCCCCCCCCCCGACCCCCCCCCCCCCCCCCCCCCCCCCCAAACTCCCCACGGCTCCTTATTTACACATATTTTTAGACAATTAAAAAACAAAATAACGAATTTTGAAGAACAAATGTTACAACCTGGTAGTTTTATTATACAGTACCTCAAAAATATTAATTTTTAATTTTTTTGTTTTAAAAAGCACTATTTATAACATAATTACATTAAAGTAAGGTACAACTACAAAGAGACAAAATTTGATAAAAATTCTTAAATATTTTATATTATAGCATAACATCTTTAGATTTTGGATTAGCCGCCTTGTGACAAAACGTTTGTACATGTACTTTTGAGCCCCTCGTCTCTCACTCATTCATCCGCTTTTTATTTGGCATATTTTATGCACCTTCATTCATATTTTTGCTCTGAAGCCGCTCCCAGACTTGTTTACGTTTCACCAGGTGAACTGTATTATTCTCGAGACTAATTAGACAGGTCAGCGGTAATCCGTTTATCACTTCAGTCGCCGATCCACCTTTGATAGAGGCGATCTGTGTTTGTACAATATGGTCGCACACGATCGATGTAGGGTGGCCATATTGTCTGTCTGAGAGATCCGTGTGGGGGATATACGCCAACACATGTGATAATGAGATGATCGTTTCCGCTGTACCATCCCTGTCTCAATATTACAGATAATCTGTCTGGGGAGACAATATTGGTGAGAAAGCATCTAGACAAGCAATGAGTGCACAGATTTGGTTGTGAGTTTGCATAAAGATGCAAGCGGAAGTATTACGATTTTAAAACCCCTACCCATATAGTGCGAAAGAGATTGGATTGGTGTAAAGTGAGAGCAATGGTTCTCATTGGCAAATTCGTCGGAAGTACAATCTGGGATTTGAACTGGGAATTGGAAATATAATCTAGCGAAATAGGAGTCACAAATCAGACTGCATCGCCACGTCAAGCGAGCAATTCACCAGAGCCAGAAAGAGAAGGATCGGGCAAAGGATTCCAAAATTATAAGTGACAGATCGAAGTATTTGGGCAACTTTAAAACTAAAAAAGTAAACCCTCATTTATAAATACGAAGACTGGAAACTTAAAGGACCAGGATCGAAGTATTTGGGCAACTTTAAAATTTAAAAAGTAAACCCACATTTATAAATACAAAGACTGGAGACCTAAGGAATAAGATCACCCGTCATAAGAGGAATACTAAAATTCCCAGACCAAGTGATTTAAATGCATCAACGTGCTGTGTCCATTCTAAACTGTGCCAGGAGATTGTGTTCCCAAAAGTTACTTTGGGGTAAGTGTAAACATTTATTTTACAAATGTGAATTTGACATGTTTTCTTGCTAAGTGGTTATATATGAGGCTGGCAACCTCAACATATGAAAAAAGTATATTCATAAACCATTACAGCAAGCTCTGGTGTCTGTTTTATGCTGATTCGCTCAGAAACGCGAAAGCAGCAGCGACCCCCAGACTCCGACTGAGGCAGTCATGAGTGATGATTACATCCCATGAGCATCAAGTGTATAGTATCATTTTTTAATAGATATTTGTACCTTGTTAATTGTAGTTCAGGCAAATCACTGCGATTCGTGCTGTCCAAGCACATATTTTCCCAGTTTAATACCCAAAAGAATATTGATGATTTCTAATCATCTTCCCTGAGTTACGCTGTGTATACTCAACAGAATATAATTATTCAGAGAGGCTAATATTGGTGGGTGGACAGCGAGGAAATGCGCCTGTTAATTTTCAGCCCACAAATGTACTTAGCAGAGGCATTTGTTCTTTTTATTTTTGTCTAAAGTTCGTGAAACGAAGCTATCAGACTGTTCGTGGAACGAAGCTATAAGATTGTTCGTAGAACAAAGCTATCAGACTGTGAAGTGTCATCATCA
This sequence comes from Oreohelix idahoensis, assembly GCA_024509875.1. NCBI lineage: Eukaryota > Metazoa > Mollusca > Gastropoda > Stylommatophora > Oreohelicidae > Oreohelix > Oreohelix idahoensis. The sequence goes on along the minus strand of JAMPIV010018147.1, from coordinate 179,725 downwards.
CAGAAGAATTGACGAAACCACGGCTGCAGTAGTCATCGATTCTAAGCTTACTAAAAGGCAACAGCAAAGAACATTAACATTCCTCTATCCAGTCTCTATGAAGATAAAACCTTCATCTAACATTCACCATCATTTCATCTCTATCTTAACCTGTTAAAACTAATTGGTTATTAAATTTGTTACATGTTATTTTAAAACATAACAATCATAGTTGATTCAGTTATTATAAGTGTGAAAGCAAATGTATGAGCAAGACTCTTTAATATATATATACACTTAGACTTATATTTACATATATAGAGCTAAAGATTAGAAAAGAATTTCGCTGGATTTACACCAGCTGTGGGGATTGAACGGGCTAAAACATTTGCTTAATTCTTCATAAAAGGCGGCGGACCGATATCAGTTAACAATTGCCCTGCCAGTGCAGCATTGTTCTTGGCTTCGGAAATATCTTATGAATACTCCCTTGAGATAGAAGCATCTTTATCCTTCTATCTACAACTCTGCCAAGAGTAATCTTGTGCGAAGGTAGCACCCTTTGAAGGCCCATATTAGATACTCTTGAGTTTTGGCCACTGTTGGACCACTGCTGCAGAGCTAAGGGGAGGCAATTCGTGACACGCCTGATACAGAAATTATCCGCTTCTTGTCACACAGTCCTATGTTTGTGAGGCTCGAGTGAAGTCCCCTTGTGTTGCCTGTCTAGCGCTGTCTTTTGCCTCATTGCTGAATGGCGGTTCCTATTATTGTCTTTCATTGTGCCTGTGATAAGAGGTTTTGATGTTAATAAAATCCAAGGTTAACAAGGTGAGGTCAAGCTATGTAAGTTCCCTGAGTAATAATGATGATGATGAATTTCTCAGGGTCCCTTTCCGCTACCCCTTCTGATCTCACCCAGTGTACAGTATTCTCTGTGGTGTTATGTGGCTAAGTGTCTAGGGTAATGTATTTAGTATGAGGAATGAATAATTTCAAACAGAACTTTAACTCAATAAAAATCAAGTAAGTAAAACTGTGTGTACGTTTTGATATATAAAGGGATATATATACAATTTTATTATTCCTGTACCTCACTCTTTTGGGACAGGAATTGTCAAATCAAGAAAACTTTTATTTACATAATATAAATAATTAAGTTGGAAACACTGTCCATGACTTTTAACAATAAAAAAGGTCACTGTAATGGATACCCCACAGTCTGATTCAATGCTTGACATTAACACTACTCTATTATTGGAGAGTCTGTTCTTTACATCATTCCCCAGGAAATTCTTTTTATTGTTGTGGATGGAATTGCAATGAACTATCATGTGCCCGTGCTAAGGGACTTATCTCGTCAGCCTGTCTGATGCTTTTGGCTCCAGAATCTACAAGATCAATCAAATAATGTTGCCTCCTGGATGAAGATACAGCATGTAGCTTCCAGGTATATTGTAAGCATTCACTGCCCACAGGTTCTGTCTTCTCCAGGTTTACTGCAACAACTTTGTAACTGGTAATACCACCCTGGAATAAGAAGGAAAATTTCCTTCCCTTCAGAGTCTGTCTATAACAATTCTACAACTAATCGATAGTAGTCTTACCTGGGGTCAGCCATGTGTGCTGACCATTTGCACCAGACTCTATGTTTCCTTGACTACACTCAGTCCTGTGTTTTCATTCTTTTTCCCATATGGCGTCAAAGCCACTGTTCCTTAAGCATTGATTGTCTTCCATAGAATCAGCAGGGGTGTACACATATATCTTGTGACCTGTTAATTTCTTCTTTCAAACATTCTATGCATGGTTTCACATGTTCTTTGAACACTGTGTCACTCCAGAAGCCACTATCAATTTATTTTCTCCTGGACTTACAGTCGCAAAATTTTATGGCAAATTTACAAACACATTTATTTTTCACTTCCCAATAAGTCTGCTTTTAGACACATTCCTACTTAGGTCGTCGTAACCTCTCCCAATTGGCAGTATCGAAATAAAATAGGGCGGCACACACAGCCTGTGGCCTACATGTCAATATATTACAAATAAACTTATCTGTCTTACCTCAAGTAAAGAATAATAACACATGCACAAGCTTGACTAGCAGTAAATAGGTTTTCAGACTGCTTTATCGTCCAGACGGCAAAAGCTTGTTCACAAGGCTTTCCCGCTGATCTCAACTTGGCAGTGCTTGTTAGTTTTTTTCAAATGGTGGTTCAAACTACAATGGCCTGAATTTTCAAGTAGTTGTAAATTTTATTACCCTACCCCTAACCAATCAGAAGTCGAGTAAAAAAAAATTAACTATTTTTTGGATTATAACTGGAGCGATTCTAAGTGTGTTCCTACGTCTGATTACATTTAGGTATTTTATATCTCCGTTATTTATGGACCGATTTCAAATATCAAAAGTGATAATAAAACGGCCAATTTACCTCTATCGTTCTATCTAATTTTCCTCTGGTTATTCCTTAACAGTTTCATCTGGGTAATTTTTTTGTAATTAATTGTAGGTCTACCCTGATCTAAAATATCAGTAAATTAAATTTTTCTAAGTCAAGATAATTTTATTAAGTGGGAACCTTTAGGTTAATATATTAATCAATATCAGCGCTATAATTCAAGATATCCCTTTCATTCTAATTCCCTTTAGTTATTGAGAAATAAATTATTTAATTTTGGTCAAAAACACAGAATTGGCATTTTTGCCACTACAACCAAATCTTTTCTTGATTCTACAAAACGAGGTAACAATTTGATTGGTTGTTAATTTTGACTACGTCCTTCGATAAATAGTAGGGTGGGTGTGTGTGTGTGTATGGGGGTAGTAACTTTTAACCTGTGGTAGTAGAAAAATTCAAATTCTCTAGTTAAATTTTTAGCGGTAAATGGACTTTGCCCCTCAGACAAATTTCAAATATTGTAGTTATTTATAGATTAAAAAAAAAATACGCGGACTGGTTTTTAGGCAGGAAGTTTGAGCGTGGAGTTTACACAGATCCATTTCACTACAGTGCCGCCATGTAGAATTACTTGCAAACTACTTTCGTGACCTTTAGGGTACTTACCATTGTCCAGTACCAGACAAGTTTTAATTTGTCCGTCGTCCGACCTAACGATACTTAGCCTACATTATTTAAGTCCCAAGTGAGGGGGAAAAATACTGGAGCAGTTGATATGAAATAATGATTTTCAAAGTCCCAAGAGAGGGGTGATCGCCCCCGTCCTTGGATCCGTCAATGGGTAGGTTAAAGTAAATGCCAAATATACTGAGGCTGCAGTAGTTCTACTCCTTATTTATCTCTTCACAGATGTCCGGGAACATTTCCTTGTCTATATTATGGCTACAATAATGGCTGTGTTTACGATTGTTTGGCTTTTAACACTTAAAGGACGGGGAGGCCAGTAATCAAGACCAGTTCTCCTAGGTGCTTGTGACGGGAGGGCAAGTATATTTTAACTAAGTTTATGTCATGTTTTGTCTCAGTTTTATTAACCCTTCTTCAATTTCCTTTTTAGATATATGTAACCTGACCATACTTTTAACAAACTTTAAAACTATGCGAAACACCCCCCCCCCCCCCCCCTTTTTTCCCCCCACACACACACACACTCACACAAAACTAAAAATTCTTTTTTCGTCGTCAAATGTAGGAAAACCACCACTATATTTAAAATACCGAGACATTCAAATCAAAACCTTAAATATTTTTTTTCTAGATTAGTAAGAAAAAGTGACACACAACTGTATCATTTTTCGACGTAGTCACCATTGCGTTCTATACAAGTCCACCAGAGCCTACAAAGTGCATGGATTCGCCTAGAAGAGAATTCTTTTGATCGCGTTTGTAGCCACTCGTGCACCAACTGCTGCACTTCTTCATCGGACCTGAAAGTCTTTCCTCCCATCGCCTCTTTGAGTGGTCAAAGACGTGGTAATCACTTGGGGCTAGGTCTGGCGAGTACGGCGGACAGTACCGTCTTAAGGCATGGGCACACTGGGCAGTGCCCAGGGGCCCCACGATTCTAGGGGTCCCATGCTGGGATGCTGCCATATTGTTCATAAGACATCTCTTGGCAGAGTGGATAATTACTCGATCTCTCGCTGGAAAGGCCTGGGATTCAAATCAAACATGACGTGAGTAAGTTGACGAAATTTTTGTTGAAAGTGCCATTAAATTATAAATCTATAGTTTTAATTTTATTGACCGTTTACATTTTTATTCCCGTGGGTGGGTAGGGCTGGTAGGGGCCCAGTGCATTGCTTTTCCCAGGGCCTACAATGCTGTTATGACGGCCCTGACGGCGGATGTGGAAGACACTCAAAGTGTAGGTCCTCGATGGTTGCAACCGTTGCACGGGCAGTATGGCGCCGAGCATTGTCACGTTGCAACAAGACATCTGTACTCAGAAGTCCACGTCGTTTGGATTTGATTGCGGGTCGAAGATAATTCCTGAGAAGATCTGTATACGTGGCACTGGTGACAATGTTCCCCCTGGGCATGTAGTGATGTAAAATAACGCCTCGTTCATCCCAAAAGAGAGTCAGCATAACTTTCCGTGCAGATGGCTGCGTGCGGAACTTCTTCGGTTTCGGTGAGGAGGTATGGCGCCATTCCTTGTTCGCTCTCTTGGGTTCCGGCTGATGGTAGTGAACTCAGGTTTCATCTCCAGTAACAATTCTCACTAGGAAACCATCACCGCACTGGACCTTCATTCACCGATGAATTTCTATAGGTTTCACCCCTTTGCTGAAAAAAACGGATAACAGAACGTTGCTCCTCTTTGGTGCATGTCACTAGTGAGGCGGCCATCTTTAAACTCCTACTGTGACGTCATGTGGTTCGTCTGCACCGTGATGCCACCTGCAGGACACTCTTGGCGTCCTTAGCAACAATACTGCCAACTTACATGATGATGGAACGGTGTTTCCAATTTCTATCGCAAATTTAAGGTTTTCATTTGAAGCCCCCTAGTATATATATATATATAATATGAGAAAAATGATGTGAATGTAATATTCGAAAACAATAAAGGCAACGAATGTTTACCATAAAACTAATGAAAATGGTATGGACAAGATCACTAATGTGGAACTTGTGAAAAGAACCAGACAAACACTAATGGAACATGAAGCCAGGAGAAAACGCCGGCTTTGGATGGTATGCACATTAAGAAAACCATCAAGTTGATAGCATTACAAGGCAGTTCCTATTCTGGAACCCCCAGGGTAAAAGAAATAGAGCGAGACCAAAAAACAACAAAAACAACAACACACATGGAGAAGAGAATTGGAGACAAACATGAACAGGATGAAGACGATAAGGAAAGAACTCTTGGAGTATATTTGTTGAGGACAAATGCTCGACGGGGATCTCAAAGGTATTGACGATGATAATATTCAAAGGAAGCCCCCATCCCCCCACAGATCAAATTCTCAGATAAAGCAGCAGAGATAGGGGTGACACAAGAAAATTCAGCACGTTTGGACAACCGAAGAATGGAAAATAAAGAGCATTTTTGTCTGCAACACAAAGATTAAAAACAATTCACACAAACAAAAAAAATGGCAACTGGTAGAGTCCGACAATAGCAATCACCACCACCATCATCACCACCACCATCATCACCACCACCATCATCATCATCATCATCCTTTTTGCTCCTTATGGCATGGACCCACCACTGCATCTGTTCCCCATAGGAAGCCTCACCAAGCACTCACACGCCCTTGCAATTTTTTTTTTTACCTGATCAAGTTGCCAGCACCATGCACAGCCTGCTTTTAGTCGCCTTGTACGACATGCCTGAGGGAGCATTAGTCCTGTTCTTTCTTTGTCTCATCAAAGACCCCCCGGGGAAAACACAGGGCCCCCACAGTACTACGACGAACGAAAACAGATACGCAGTCGTTTGTGACCTGATAATAAATGTAGACATTTGTCTGGTTATTTGTCTTTGTACAGTAGTCAGTAACCCGTCGAAATTGACGGGTTTTTAATTATAGTGTGCTTTTTCTGTTATATAATCTAAAGACGGCACTATTTCTACTTTGGTCATTTAATACATTTACATTATAGGTGACCGTTATTAGATCTTTGTGGTAAAAAAATATCTGGATGCACTGAATATGAAGCCTTAGGGGGCCCTTTCAAAAATGACATGGGGAGAAGTAATATAGATCTAATGGAATAAAATTTGATAAATTTGGCCAAAATTTTAAAAGAAGTAAGGTCTATCGATCTGTCATGGGCAATGACTACAGCCCACAAAAGCCAGCTCAAAACCTCAGAAATGAGGTATCTGAGGAGGGTGGTTGAAGTAACAATAAGAGACATAGTCCGCAACCAAGTCCGCAATTTGTATTTTAAGTTTTGGAATTTACGAAGGCCTATATTGAAAATGTCAGTCCGCAGGATGACTAGATGATTGATGGATCAGTTGATATTTGTCTTATCGCTTATCATGAACAATACACTCAATGGGATGACATAATAATACATGTAAAACTTATCGTCAATAAATTGGACAGGATCGAACAGTCAGTGTTATGTATATCAAGTATTCACAGATCAGTCTATATGTTACAACGGCTGACCCCTTTTTGAGCCAGGTTAAAGTTCGATGAACCAAGAGCACATAATTATTGTATCATAACCATTACAGCCTGAGTTTGATATGCACCAGCCTGTCGTAGCAATACACTCAGCATCTATCGAAAATGACGCCTTTAAAAAAACCATACAAAATGTGCTCTACAGCCCTGTAGTGTTTCTCCGTACATATATATATATATATATATATATATATATATATATATATATATATATATATATATATATATATATATATATATATATATATATATATATATATATATATATATATATATATATATATATATATATATATCTGGCTTCGTGTAGTTCCCGAGGTCTCTGAAGAGACCAACAAAGAATAGGACTACTATACCCTCAGACAAGACGACTAATATGAGAATGTGCATGGGATTGGCAACCTCAGCATGTGAAACGAATTGCCACAGAAACGACCGCTACAGGAGCATGTTAATGTTGCTTCTTTCTTCTCCTTCTTCGTACACTCTCAGACGTCGTCCACTTGAATGTTCTCAAAGAAAGCAGTAGTCAGTTTGAGGCTATTTGAATCCCCGTAAAGCTTTTCCACGAAAGGAACTGGCGTCGGCCATATGCGCTTTCTCTGTACCACATATAAGGGGCAACTTTGAAGCAGATGTTCAGCAGTCATTTTATCCGTGCTACAGTTACAATGATGTTTGATACAGGCTTTCTGCAAGGGGAACTGCTACTGTGTTTGTTATATGTTCTGTAAGAAGCGAAAAGTAATAGGATGATAATAGATATATCTGTGAACTTCATAGATGTGTTTACTCTTCACATCATTGTTTCTAAATTCTTCGTGATCTTTGCTGAACCATGATTTTGCATTAGAACAAACAAAAAGGTTATTTATAGATACAATTTGACATTCCACTAAGTTATTTAATGTACAAAACAAAATACTATACATCTCAATCAACGAAACAAAACAGATAATGCAGCCCCCAAGGTTATCGTTAATGAATAATTCAAATATGTATGCCAAATTAAGTTCAACTATTTTTGCAATGCACCTGTTGACTTGTTTTCATACTGCATACTATATAAACGTGGAAATGTAATCTACATTTATAATTACTAATCAAACGAACATATAATAATTATTTCCATTGTTTAGAAACAAAATTTAAAACTCAGATAAAGAGAAACTTATCTCGTTTTCTCTCTTTACTTCTTTTATGCACTGCTTATGCCATGAAACGTCATGGATGAGACTGATTATTGATTCCCGACCCACAGTATGAGATTTCGCAGTTTAAAAAAAAAAGAAAAAAGAATGAAAGAAGAATCAGAAACAGATCAAAGTTAGACCTATAGAAATGTGTTGGACATATAAAGAGACGTACGATTTTGTCGAACGTCAGAATAGAAGGAAACATTGTTGGGAAACAGACAAGACGACGACATACTAGTAAGTAGAATAATAGCATCGAAACAAGAAATGGATCGTATGTAACACATCACAATGGAATGGTATGAATGGAGGCATACCTGCAGTCATATGACCGCCAGCTAAGCACAGTGCTACAGTATACAGATGTGAGGTTAATTACACCCTCACTGACTCTTGAAATCATCCACACACTTCCAGGGATTCTCCCTGTTGTGAAACTTGTTGAGAACCCAACATTGCACACTAAGCTTGGAGGAGTCACTTGAGCCCCAGACGTAACTCTGGTGTTTACCTGATGGTCTGCATGCACGAGAATTTCGCCATGTAGGAAGTGACAGTTCGTTGGGAGAGCCCACAACCAGAGAACAGTATTTTAGCTCTGCATAGTTGGAGAGCACCCTTGGATGGCGGGAATGCACAGTATGCCACGCGCTTCCTACTCCTAGCTTGGGGCCAGATGTGAAGATCTTTTAAATGCAAGCCAAGCTCGTTGGTCCATGGTTCGATTCCCAGTTGAGGTGGGATATTTTAGACCGCAAACGGCACCGGGGTCGACCCAGCCTCATGAATTGGGTACCAGCGCAACTTCTGGGAAGGTTAAGGCGGCCGGCGTGATGCTGACCACATCACCACTGGTGCGCCGATGGTCAAGAAAATATGGGTCTAACACCATATTCCCTATATGCTTTTATGGGCGTGTAACGGGATCCTTTCTTCTTTTTTATCAAGCTGCAGAAGCTGAAGCTCTTAACTTAACTCAACACATTTCGGAATGGCAGAAAAGCCACAAGAAAAGCCACAATCTACAATGTAGATAATACCCAGGAACACTTTGATAGTGTCTGCAATACAGCGAGAAGATCAACAGACCTAGTTAAACAACAACAACAACAAAACAATAAAATAGTAACATCAAGAGATGGACAGTGTATACCCGATCACAGCAGAACAGTAACATCAAGAGATGGACATGATATAGCCTGTTAGAGTAGAACAGTTAACATCAAGAGATGTACGTGATATAGTCTATCTTAGTAGAATAGTTAACATCAAGAGATGGACAGGGTATAGCATATCACAGTAAAACAGTGATATCAAGAAATGAATCTTATATAGCCTGTCACAGTAGAACAATAACATCAAGAGATGGATCAGATATAACCTGTCACAGTAGAACAATAACATCAAGACATGGATCAGATATAACCTTTCACAGTAGAACAATAACATCAAGAGATGGATCAGATATAACCTTTCACAGTAGAACAATAACATCAAGAGATGGATCAGATATAACCTGTGTGACAGAGTTATGTAAATATATTACATGTATCCACACGTTTTTGCTCCCACCTGGCTCCCACCTTTGCTTTCTTATTAGTATGCACGGTTTGTTAAACGCAGAACCCCTGTACTTCTATATCTGTCAAACTCATAATTGTAGCCACGCATATTTTTCTTTTCTCTATTGTCTTACAGGCAATATGAAGGTTTACAAACAGACGTATTAACTAGCCCACGACGGGACAGGTAAACCACTAGTGAGTAAGAGTCGTTAACTGGATTATCACGCGAGCGACTGGGTAATCGTTGAAATAGTGACAGATCAGACTATGATGCACGTAGAAAGAGAAAGGGGGACTAAGCGAATGAAGAAAATCAAAGGGGTGATAACCACAGTTACCGACCTCAGCCGTCTGTTTGTGAGTCCCAGAGAATGTAATTAGCTACGGAACGAGCGGAGATCAAAAGACTATTTGCTCGTTGCCAAAGTTTATGTGGTCGGCAGAAGTGAGAAATAAAACTTTCATTCAGAAATCGACCGCAGATTTCCCCAAAAATACGGGCAAGGCGTGATATCTCGCAAGAACTAGCGAATTAATACCTATTTCATATATATACCTCATCTTTTAAACTCAATTATCTAGTCGCCTCAGAATTTTCGGAACATGTAGCTTCGAATCCTAGACCATTGTTAAAGTGGAATTACTTAGTATTTCGATCGGAGATAGTTTCAATTTCTGTGTTGCGGTAAATATTATACTAGCATTTTTGAGTGATTTAATTGTTAAAGTTCGTCATTATACTTCACTAGGATTTTTTGTTGTTAATTGACTGGCAAATTAAAATAATTTATAGCTAATTTCTTTTGACTGTAGCGTTAATTTAATTACTCGATACCACCCAGAAAAAAGATATTTTAATTGACTAGTAAATGCACTAGGCAATGTAGTACTGACGAAATATATATTTATCTGTAATCCATTATGTGTAATTTTCGTAAATGACTAGAATTTATTTCACGGGTTAATAAGAACGATAAGATAAGCTATACACTTGTGTTTTCTAATCAAATCTAATAACTGGGTGGATAATAAATTATACCGTTACGCGGGTTTGGATATAATACTATATTATGGTTAAATGTTTTGTATTTTCTTCCTAAAATCCAGTACGGGTCACAAACCAAAACCTACCAGCGACCTGAATCTGAGATAACGGATTTAAGTCCAACAGTACCAAAAAACATTCTTGTATAAATATCGGGTCTTCGAGGTTGACCTGTTTGGCCCTCTTGTTTCACCCAGAAAGAGAGAGAGTGCCAACAAAAGACTATAAGAATTAATTTAACTGGTCATATAGATACCCAGCTTTCTTTTCCATTTTCATTTACATTCAGCCTACTGTGGCGACGTTATCAAATTTAACAATACCCGACTACCGACCACTGTGTTGTGGCGAAGATTTATCCAGAGAGATTTACATACCTAACATTCTCTTTAACTATCGGAGTTACAAGCTACTGTACACTGTGAACATTAGATCTCTTAAGTATTTTCCTACCTGCACTAATTGATGTGACATAAGCAGAATCATATTAACAGTAACAAAGTGTCGTCGATTTTTTTGATAGGGAAATTAAGACTTGGGTTGGTCCCTTCTGAATAGGTTAGAGATGTGACGAAAGTACTGAGATCCTGTCTTTCAAATGGCCCATGTCTTTTCTCCTTGCATTTTGTTCACTATTTTTAGGAGGGATTACAGGAAATCCTTCTCCATGTTTCTTCTCCTTCTATTATTTACGTTTTTTCAAGATGAGATCACGAGGGAGTTTGATCTCATCTGCTTTATGGTTCTTCTTTATGTGTTTAGAATGGGGGTGTAGGGAATTAGAAAGTATTATTCTAGATTAAGATTATAGATGCTAGATCAGGATTGGCACCAGATTGTCTTTTTTTTAAAGATATTGCGTGGCCATATACGCATTTTTCGGGAGTTAAATTATTTGCGGCCATTTTTGCTTCATTTCCGCCGTATAGGGCTAGGCTTAATCTCGTTTCTTTGTCTAAAACCCATGCACGTTACATCAGAACGATCTAGGTTCTGATTGGCTGAGAGATAACTGCAGTTGAAATGCAGAGCTCTCATTGGCTTTACACCCACGCCGCGCATATGACGTCACGAAGTCGGCGCGTGGGGGTCTTGATTATAAAAGGCCTATATTTCATAGTTTCTTTCTCTTTTACTTACTTACTTACTTAGTCGTTCCTCTTCTACCGTGAGGTGTAGAGGTTTGGAAGAGAGAGCGCCAGACTATTCTATCAGCTGTCTTCTTCCTGGCCTGGTTCCATTCTAGTCCTCGGTCCTTCAAAGATTGTCTAATGTTGTCCTCCCAGCGGACTCGGGGTCGTCCTGGAGGTCTGGATCCCTGGCTCTTTGTTTCCCATGCTTGTCGTGGTAGCCGATCTTCTCCCATTCTGCAGACATGGCCAAACCATCTTAGTTGGGACTGTTCTATTTGGGTCTGCAGCGGGTGGGATTTTAGGCCTTGACGTATCGTCTGGTTGCGGACCATGTCTCTTCTTGTTACTTCAACCACCTTCCTCAGATACCTCATTTCTGAGGTTTGGATCTGGCTTTTTGTGGGTTGTAGTCATTGCCCATGACTCGCATCCATATGTCAAGACTGGGACATAGGTGGAGCGGTATACAGCCATCTTCGTTTTCTTACCAACCTCTTTCTTGCTGAGGAATCCTCGATTTATGGCCTGATAAAGTCTCCCAGCCGCTGCTTTTCGAGTGGCCAACTCTTCTTTGATGCCCCCCTTTCGGTCTATAATAGCTCCGAGATATTTAAAGTGGTCGACCTGCTCCAGGACCTGTTCTCCCAACTTAATCTGATGTTTTCTTTCTTCTCGTGATATCACCATGGATTTTGTTTTAGAGCTGCTTATGACCATCCCTCTCTTCTCCAGCTCTTCCTTCCAGACTTGCAGGTTGGATTGGAGATGTGTCTCTGATTTAGCAATCAGGACAACATCATCAGCAAATGCTAGCTCTGAAATACAGTTATAGTTTGCTGTCCTCACATAATTTCTGCAAGACTTGTAGAAGCTCTGTATAGCATGTATCAGAGGTGCTGGAATGTTCTTCCTTGCCAAACAGTCCCAAAGTTTGCTCCAGGGGACCCTGTCAAACGCCTTTTCCAGATCTATGAAACAAAGATGGATCTCACTCTTGTACTCAAGGGCCTTTTCACTCAGCTGCCTGAGTGTGAAGATTAGGTCTTGAGTACTTCGGTTTGCTCGGAATCCGCACTGGGCTTCATCCAATTGTGGCTCAGCTAGGCATTGGAGTCTCTGCTCTAGGATTCTAGAGTAGATTTTACCAGGGACACTGAGAAGGGATATGCCTCTGTGGTTTCCACATTGTCGATTGTCACCCTTTTTGAAAATCGGTGTTATGATGGCAATCTCCCAATCCTTTGGTATGGCCTTGTTGCACCATGCTGCTTGTAGGACCCTTAGGAGTAATAGGTCGCCTGATGCTCCCATGTACTTAACCATTTCTGGTGTTATACCATCATGCCCTGCTGCTTTGCCCATCTTGATTTTCTCCAGTGCTGCCTTCAGTTCTTCCATCTTTATGTCATCTTCATCACCATTTGTATCCTCTTCTGTGCTAGTGGTTATCATTTCTGATGCTCTACCTTGCTCACCATCAAGGAGTTCTGAGAAATATTCTTTCCATCTTTCCATTACTTCCTTCGGGGCAGTAAGCAATTTGCCTTGCTTGTCCTTTATAAATTTAAGAGGACATTGTTTTTCCTTCCTCATGTTCTTTAGGGTCTTATAGAACAATTTCTGGTTTTCTTGCGCATCCTTTTCTAGCTTTTCTCCAAATTCTTCCCAGGACTTCTGTTTTGCTGCTAGCACCTTGTTCTTTTTCTTTCTCTTTTAATGAAAATTAATTGCCAAGCCGGTTGCCAGTCAAGTCGATTGCCCTTCAGTTGGACATTCGAGATTTGGTAAGCATGAATTTTTGCGTGAGGACTTTATTTAATTTTTCTAGTCCTAGCCGATCATTTAAGTTTCTTTGGGAAGTTTTAGTTTAATTTAATTCTTAACTCCAGAGCCATCAATTCGATCTGAGTGATAGACATGAGAAACTAGGTCCATTTAATTCCTTGTTGAAAGAATAGCGGCATGGTTTAAAAGTTGAGATATCACCGCTTTGTATTATTGCAAAGTCGGTCGGGAGAGAAACTCGCATCTGCGAATTTTATTTATTTACAGAATAGTCGGGAGCGCGTAATGTGTATTTTTATTTGTGATTTTAGTGAGAGTATTGATGCTCGCTATTTATATAGTTACGCATATATCTGTGGACGGGAGTGAAAGAGGCATAATTTGGAAGCGCGTGGGCGCGTTGGTTACGGAATTGTTATTGATACGACGTTCAGAGGGACGAGGGGGAGATAAGCACGTGGTCAAAAAATTATAAACACGTGGTTGAACTACGGGGTTTTCAATTTGATAATCAGGGGTTATGTATAACTTTTGACGGCAGGTAGATGCTAGCGTAAACAGGGTTATAGGTTATTGATTGTGCTTTGTTATTCTGTGTATTCAGAAGATGGAGATGACATTTATTTATGTTAAGGGAATTATTTTGTATTTCATTTTGAATGTGATTACTATTATTGACGGGAATTTTAGGAATTCCTAGAGAAGGCTAGTTTTAGTTGTGTTAAACATTACGGCATTAGTGTCAGCGTAAGAAGTAGGCCACAGTACGTCTGCCCAGACGGGCCATTGAAAATATTGTTGTTGCTCGGAGTTAGTCAGGCAGAACAAGCGATCTGGGTTAGCCAATGTTTACCTTGTGGGCTCAGGTAGAGAAGGGAGCTCAGTAGGGGAGCGGACTTTGGTTGCATGATTTTGTCTGGTGGTGCATAACGGGAGAGAGTAGGGGAGCTGTATTGATTATAGACGGGGGAGACTTAAGTGTTAAAGACTTAAGGGTTTGTCAGGAAGTTAATTGTTATTTGTAATAGAGTATTAACGTTTTGTTTAGCTGTTGTTTTTGCTTTTGTCTAAACAGCAGGTGCCGGCTTTTTGTGGGAATGAGAGCGGAATTTTGAGACCACAAAATTTCTCCCACGGCAAAGTTGGGGCATTCGCAGAACCGCAAGGGTTTTACGTTAGTTGCCAGTAGTGGACGGAGAGGAAGAAAATACGTTTTCCCAACCAGGGAAGACATTTTCCAGCGAATAGGATTTTTGTGGATAAATCCTGAGCTCTGACGCTCGTTACACACGCAGATTTGGCAGGCTGCCAGCGGTGTGGTAATTTTTGTGTTCGTTTCTTCACGGCCATAATAAAGCCGACAGCCCAGTTATAGGTACTCGGGCAGGTAATTTCCGAGTGGTAGAAGTCCGCTACAGTTCCAGTCCAGAATCCAGTGGGGTTTTGTTAACCCTCAGTCATCAAGTCCAGAGTTAGTGGAGAGAGATAGGGTAAACATTCTCTCTACTGAAGTCAGCACAGATAGGCAGAACTGTTAGTTTTGGTGAATCATAGCAGAGGACAGCTGATGAAGTTTAGAGGTGCAGTTAGTTGTGTTCAGGAGATTCCAGGATAGGCTGTGTAGAACCGAAGTCTGTGCAGAGATTGTGTAGTCACTTCGCCGTCGTTCCAGCTATCAGTGGACTTAGAGTTAGAGTTAGAATTTAGAACAGCTAGTTTGGAGTGTAGGCGACATCAAGTGCAGTGTAGTTCATTTCAGTTAACCTTACCTTCTTTCTCCATACAGGTTGCAATTGTGGGAGAAGGGTTGGGGTTGATGCATTTTTAACTGTGCTTGATTTTGTTTCAGGAGTGCATCCTCGCACTTGATGTATGGGACATGCATATGTTTGTTGTTTATAGGTGTATAATAAACTTGTATAAATTGTAGCTGGCATCAGTCATTTCCTTTAGTACAGTAGCTATATGTTGTCTGTACCTTGGTGTTTGTGAATCTTAATTGAACCTTATCCCCATAGGGTAGTTAGAGGTGGTTCGAGGCCATAGCAATTTAAACGTCCGAAGTGGCGAGGAAAGAATCAACCTCGGTTCTCAACCTCGGAGCCAATGGTCTCAACTTTCACATTTTGCACTATATTTCTATCTGAATCTATCATTTCAGTCTTTCTTCTTACTATTGTCTTGTCACTATATGTAGACAGTCTCTAGTCCTAAATCCATTTCGTGACAAAGTGGGTGCTATCGTCCGGTGAATCATCTTTGTTACGTTCAATTCTGTGATCTTGACAAAGTGGTGGCGTCGTCCTTGGGATCATCTTTGTTGGGATCAATTCTAGATTCATAGATTGTCTCTGTAGAAAGTTCTGGAAATAGATTTAAAAAAAAATCCCCTAGACTTGAGCTATATTAAGACTGATCCAGCTATAAGTTTTTTTCCACAGGTTCCAGTTAGTATAGATGATAGTGGTTGTAAGGTTGTTTATGACTTAGAAGTAATTGATGGCTAATGGAATTTTTTTCTTGACAGGAAAGTAAATTCGGGTTTTGGGTAGCTGGATAACTTGAATTTTTTTCAGGTAGTTATTAGTCAGACTTGGTGCTAGTCTGAGTGCGGGTTTTTGCGACAGCATATTCATAGTAGGTAACAGTAAATTTTTCTTGTTCCTTTTTTGTCATTTCCCCTCGGTGTGAGTACTGCTGATTTGTCAGGTAAGATGGCTGAATTGGTCAAGCTACTTACTGCATGGAAGGACGCAGCTAAAAGCATGGGGATGAATGAGGCCGAGACTAGGGCTTACATTATGAGGGAACAGGACCGGCAGGAGAGAGAGAAAAGGGAAGCCCAGGAGAAGATAGCAGAGAGGGAAGCCCAGGAGAAGATAGCAGAGAGGGAAGCCCAGGAGAAGATAGCACAGAGGGAAGCCCAGGAGAAGATAGCACAGAGGGAAGCCCAGGAGAAGTTAGCACAGAGGGAAGCCCAAGAGAGGGAGAAGGCAGCAGAGAGACAGCATGAACTTGCCCTGCGTTCACTGGAACTGCAGTACCGATCTTCGGAAGGCAGTTCGGCTAACGGAGATTCTCCCGGAGCAGGGGCAACAGACACCTCAGGAAACGGAGGGCCCCGGATGGCAGCCATGAATTTTCCGATGGACTCTTTTCCTAACGGGAATGAGAAAATTGAGGTATTTTTAGAAAAATTTGAACGGATGGCAAAGGCATACGGGCTGGATGATAGTCTGTGGTGTCTCAAATTATCTCAATCTCTAAGAGGACATGGATATGAGGTCTATAGCAAGATGCTAGTGGATGACCAGGGTAACTTTGAGGCTCTGCGGAACGCCCTGTTACAGCGATTCCAATGGACTCCCCGGAAGTGCCAAACAATGTTTAGGGAAAGTCGACTGGAGAAAGGAGAAAGTTTTCCCCCCCCCCAGTTCGCAGAGAGGCTGAGGAATTACCTCACTCGCTGGAGAGAGTTGTCGGGTTTGGCTAAATCTTTTGAAGGATTGGAAGAATTAGTTCTGTGCGAACAGATAAAGGCCAACATGTCTCCGGACTTAAGGAAGTACCTGGCGGAGCAGGGCGCCCAGCAACTGGACCAGATTATTCTATTTGCTGAAAGGTTCCAGTCGGCACAGGCCGAAGTACTGGGCCAGAAAAGAAAACACCCTGACCTGCCAGCCCCGGACAAAGGAGCATCTTCCTCGCATTCGCCTTCCTCTTCAGCTCACCAACCGCAAGGGCCGTCTCGCAAGGAGCTCCCTCCCAGTCATAACATGCGCTCCCAGCCGCCTAACAGAACACAGGGGCCGTCTTCTCATGAACCCGTCAGGAACCGGGGAGATAATGAGAGATATTGTAGGTTCTGTCGGACTACTTCTCATTGGACAACACGGTGCCCAAACAAACAACCCGCTCATCAGGTGGCTTGTTTTAAGGCCTGTGAGGGTGAAACAAGGGAAGAAGTGGAAACCCTTCCCGTCAGAGAAGTTGTTCTCCAACAGTGGACCAGCCAACGTGAAACGGGACTGAGGACAAACATGTTTATTTGACAGCGGGCTTACATACCCCAGCATAGTCGCCCGACATCTGGTGAAGCCCTGGCAGATGACGAAGGAAAAAGTGAATATTGGTGGAGTTTTAAGGAAAGGGACTTCACAGCGCTTTCCGGTAGCCAATATTGAGGTGAAATGTAGGTTCGTGTCTGGCACCATCAAGGCAGCTGTAACGGCTCAGCCGGCCTACGACTTCATTCTCGGTAACCCATATTTAGTTTTGGGGAACCCGCCTACACCGATCCTTGCTGATGCAAGGGGGCCTACTGCAGGCCAGATAAGTGAAAAAGGAGAACCCCTAATTCACGGAGCCCCGAGCGAGCTCAAACATAGCTGTCGTGCCAAGGAGGGGTGCAACGCCTCTGACGACAGTGATATGTTATTTGCAGAGGCAAATTCGCCCGCCAGCCCTGTTCAGCCAGCCGGCCAAACAGGGGTGACGACGCCTCTGATTCCGGAAGTACACTCTTTGTTGTCGGGAATTAGGCCCCCGATGGTATTAGCTCCTTCAAGTGAGGGACATACTGACAAGAGCGGTATTACATATGTCAACGACCAGCGCCATCTTCATAGGGCACAAGATAGCGGTCTGAGCGAGCATATAGTTCCAACCAGCCCTGGAGCCCCATCCGACCAGCACTTTACTCAAACGGAGGAGGACAGTGATCTGAGTATCCGTTTGCCTATAAACGGAGATGGGCCCCACAACTCTCGTATCTCGTTTACAGGAAACAACTCTTGTAACGAGCAGCCTGAAAAATTGGCTATCTTTTCCAATTCGTTTCACGGAACATTGGAACCAGTTACTGAGAGCTTTATCTCAGATTCTCCGCGATCTAACGGGATCTTAAACCGTCAAGTGTCACTGCAGGACACATTCCAACCGACGCCAGTAACTCTCACAGGGGAGGGCAAGGTTGAAGGTAGAACCAGGGTGTTAGACGGAGAGCTCCCGTGGTCTACAGTTTCATCTCACCAACTTTTCAGGCCAGAAAAGAGTGAGAAAAGCGACCTTACGCATTTGCAAGGAGCTATTTTGGAGAGCTCTGTCCCGCTACAGATTGGTAGGGGAAGAGCGAGTCCCGAACCACTGCCAGGGGCAGATCTTACCTACCTTTCTTCACAGGTAGAAGCTATTGAGGTCGATCGTGATCCAATAGACACCCAGCAAGAAATCGGAGGCTCTACACCAGAGGAACCCGAGACGTTGCATCAGTTTCGCACGGTACCAGCAGTCACAACTCTGCTGACGCGCAGCGAGGAAGTCGCCATCGCCAGGTCGCCACAGCGCCCGTCGGTCACATCAGCTGACCAGGACAGCCTTTTGACGGTCATAGCAAGGGAAAGTTCAGACCCGCCATTAGACGGCACAGGTCTGAAGAGAGATCAACTCTCCCAACGGAGCATAGGAGCTCATTCTAGGAGAGGAGGAAGGAGGAAACGCAAAAGAGGAAGGTCGAAGAACACTGAATAGGAGGGGTAAGGACAGACAGCCTTGTAGACAGAGTTAAGGGCCAGTGTGAAACACAGAGATTTCAGTAATGAGATCGATGCTCAATCTTCGAAGGTGGGAGTGATGTGACGAAAGTACTGAGATCCTGTCTTTCAAATGGCCCATGTCTTTTTCTCCTTGCATTTTGTTCACTATTTTTAGGAGGGATTACAGGAAATCCTTCTCCATGTTTCTTCTCCTTCTATTATTTACGTTTTTTCAAGATGAGATCACGAGGGAGTTTGATCTCATCTGCTTTATGGTTCTTCTTTATGTGTTTAGAATGGGGGTGTAGGGAATTAGAAAGTATTATTCTAGATTAAGATTATAGATGCTAGATCAGGATTGGCACCAGATTGTCTTTTTTTTAAAGATATTGCGTGGCCATATACGCATTTTTCGGGAGTTAAATTATTTGCGGCCATTTTTGCTTCATTTCCGCAGTATAGGGCTAGGCTTAATCTCGTTTCTTTGTCTAAAACCCATGCACGTTACATCAGAACGATCTAGGTTCTGATTGGCTGAGAGATAACTGCAGTTGAAATGCAGAGCTCTCATTGGCTTTACAACCACGCCGCGCATATGACGTCACGAAGTCGGCGCGTGGGGGTCTTGATTATAAAAGGCCTATATTTCATAGTTTCTTTCTCTTTTAATGAAATTAATTGCCAAAGCCGGGTTGCCAGTCAAGTCGATTGCCTTCAGTTGGACATTCGAGATTTGGTAAGCATGAATTTTTGCGTGAGGACTTTATTTAATTTTGCTAGTCCTAGCCGATCATTTAAGTTTCTTGGGAAGTTTAGTTTAATTTAATTCTTAACTCCAGAGCCATCAATTCGATCTGAGTGATAGACATGAGAAACTAGGTCCATTTAATTCCTTGTTGAAAGAATAGCGGCATGGTTTAAAAGTTGAGATATCACCGCTTTGTATTATTGCAAAGTCGGTCGGGAGAGAAACTCGCATCTGCGAATTTTATTTATTTACAGAATAGTCGGGAGCGCGTAATGTGTATTTTTATTTGTGATTTTAGTGAGAGTATTGATGCTCGCTATTTATATAGTTACGCATATATCTGTGGACGGGAGTGAAAGAGGCATAATTTGGAAGCGCGTGGGCGCGTTGGTTACGGAATTGTTATTGATACGACGTTCAGAGGGACGAGGGGGAGATAAGCACGTGGTCATAAAATTATAAAACACGTGGTTGAACTACGGGGTTTTCAATTTGATAATCAGGGGTTATGTATAACTTTTGACGGCATGTAGATGCTAGCGTAAACAGGGTTATAGGTTATTGATTGTGCTTTGTTATTCTGTGTATTCAGAAGATGGAGATGACATTTATTTATGTTAAGGGAATTATTTTGTATTTCATTTTGAATGTGATTACTATTATTGACGGGAATTTTAGGAATTCCTAGAGAAGGCTAGTTTTAGTTGTGTTAAACATTACGGCATTAGTGTCAGCGTAAGAAGTAGGCCACAGTACGTCTGCCCAGACGGGCCATTGAAAATATGGTTGTTGCTTGGAGTTAGTCAGGCAGAACAAGCGATCTGGGTTAGCCAATGTTTACCTTGTGGGCTCAGGTAGAGAAGGGAGCTCAGTGGGGGGAGCGGACTTTGTTTGCATGATTTTGTATGGTGGTGCATAACGGGAGAGAGTAGGGGAGCTGTATTGATTATAGACGGGGGAGACTTAAGTGTTAAAGACTTAAGGGTTTGTCAGGAAGTTAATTGTTATTTGTAATAGAGTATTAACGTTTTGTTTAGCTGTTGTTTTTGCTTTTGTCTAAACAGCAGGTGCCGGCTTTTTGTGGGAATGAGAGCGGAATTTTTGAGACCAC
The DNA here is from genome assembly GCA_024509875.1 of Oreohelix idahoensis. NCBI lineage: Eukaryota > Metazoa > Mollusca > Gastropoda > Stylommatophora > Oreohelicidae > Oreohelix > Oreohelix idahoensis. The sequence goes on along the minus strand of JAMPIV010018147.1, from coordinate 159,010 downwards.
AAAATTTCTCCCACGGCAAAGTTGGGGCATTCGCAGAACCGCAAGGGTTTTACGTTAGTTGCCAGTAGTGGACGGAGAGGAAGAAAATACGTTTTCCCAACCAGGGGAAGACATTTTCCAGCGAATAGGATTTTTGTGGATAAATCCTGAGCTCTGACGCTCGTTACACACGCAGATTTGGCAGGCTGCCAGCGGTGTGGTAATTTTTGTGTTCGTTTCTTCACGGCCATAATAAAGCCGACAGCCCAGTTATAGGTACTCGGGCAGGTAATTTCCGAGTGGTAGAAGTCCGCTACAGTTCCAGTCCAGAATCCAGTGGGGTTTTGTTAACCCTCAGTCATCAAGTCCAGAGTTAGTGGAGAGAGATAGGGTAAACATTCTCTCTACTGAAGTCAGCACAGATAGGCAGAACTGTTAGTTTTGGTGAATCATAGCAGAGGACAGCTGCTGAAGTTTAGAGGTGCAGTTAGTTGTGTTCAGGAGATTCCAGGATAGGCTGTGTAGAACCGAAGTCTGTGCAGAGATTGTGTAGTCACTTCGCCGTCGTTCCAGCTATCAGTGGACTTAGAGTTAGAGTTAGAATTTAGAACAGCTAGTTTGGAGTGTAGGCGACATCAAGTGCAGTGTAGTTCATTTCAGTTAACCTTACCTTCTTTCTCCATACAGGTTGCAATTGTGGGAGAAGGGTTGGGGTTGATGCATTTTTAACTGTGCTTGATTTTGTTTTCAGGAGTGCATCCTCGCACTTGATGTATGGGACATGCATATGTTTGTTGTTTATAGGTGTATAATAAACTTGTATAAATTGTAGCTGGCATCAGTCATTTCCTTTAGTACAGTAGCTATATGTTGTCTGTACCTTGGTGTTTGTGAATCTTAATTGAACCTTATCCCCATAGGGTAGTTAGAGGTGGTTCGAGGCCATAGCAATTTAAACGTCCGAAGTGGCGAGGAAAGAATCAACCTCGGTTCTCAACCTCGGAGCCAATGGTCTCAACTTTCACATTTTGCACTATATTTCTATCTGAATCTATCATTTCAGTCTTTCTTCTTACTATTGTCTTGTCACTATATGTAGACAGTCTCTAGTCCTAAATCCATTTCGTGACAAGAATGAGTGATAGCCACGGTGAGATGTGATAATAGAAATAGAGTTCCACGAGTGAGATGGTAGAAATTTATAGAGGCTGTCCCGGAAATCGAGAATCTCTCTCTCTTTCCGCCTATCTTCTACAACAGATCCAAAGGAGTCAGACAGTCTATAAAAAGTAGGTATATTAATATATCTCTATCCACTCACGTGCCCGCACATACAAGTGACGACAGTTAGACACACAGACGTGGGAACAACTATAACAATGATTATATAGATATTATGGGAACGAACTGACCATCACACTGAAATAAATGTAGGTATAGTTTAATTATCATAGTAAACTTACATCACAACATATAAAATACATCAAAAGCATACACATAGTCATAAAATCAAGGAATGCTACAATAGTGATAGACCCGTTAGTATGGTCCTCCCCTGGATATATAGCTCACAGTCCCGTTAGAAGAAAGTGATAACCCCAAAGAGTTACAGATACATATGATTGAGTCTATGGTTTCCCCCTTTTAAGGTATGGACAGACTTGATACTCTGCTTTATTCTAGGGGTAAATATTGTTAGCAATAACTTGCATAAAGGAAGTTACAACGTGGGTGACTCAAACAAAGAGCATCCTTCAGTCTACTCTCACTCGGTTCTTTCATCAGGGCCCTGATATACTTACAATCGTGCTGTGGTTCGCCGTCTGGCGCAAACTTTGGGACACTCACACACTTTTTATCTGTTACTGTCATTAAATGAAGCGGATCCCAGCTCTGCAGATTTGTTTGTTGGTTTCATCAAAATGGATCCGGGGAGCGTCTGCTTCATGCGATAGTTATTTCAGGCTAAAGTTAGGGTCACTTGACTCACGAGGTAAGAATTAGGCTTAAACGAGCACACAATGTCAGAACACGAGGTTTCCCTTAATTAGGAAGATGACCGGTGGACAACTTCTCTCAACAGATAATCTTGGTTCACCACACACTTGTCAACAATGTCGGAAAGTTAATGATTTAGATTTCTGTAATGTCTCTCGCCACAAGGCAGCATGTACATTACAGTTAGTGTAGAAATATGCACTGGCTCAAAGGCCCAGTATAAGCATTTATTAGGTATGTCTCTGTACAAAACGCCGGCAAAGTTTGGGTTACCCCAGTATTCACAGAATAAAGAAAAAACACATATGAAATATGTTACATATTATGTACTAAATATAACTTACGTTTTTAAAATGCAAGCGTACAGCTTGACTTATCATTTAAAACTTCCAGTGCAATAAGTTATATATTTAAAAATCATCAATCCTCATGAATTAGGAATACATACGTATTCCGTCAACACTCATGAGGCATCTAGCATTTATAAGTTAGTTTAGAAAAATTGTTCCCGTCTGATTATTTAGCAGTTAAATTAAATTCATTATAGCTACATTGTTGTTTAAGCTAGAAATTATAATTGTTCTGCTTTCCACTGAAACACGTCACTAGAAAATAATACAGACTATATAATTAAGCACTCTGCACCAAATCTAACTAGTGAAATATGAAATAAGCGATTATCACTTTAAACACTTCACAAAATATAGATAATTATTATAATATATACCTCAACACACAGAACTACAGGTAATCGCGCACTTTAGAATTATACGCTGATATATTTATTTGAAGTCTAAAGTTCGGTAAATTTCCGAACAAACTAAGGCTTCGCTATACCGCTTATTCTATTCACGAACAACCTGTCTACTGCGAAATTTGAGGACTGAATGAAAATAAAGTTTAACAATCTGGTTATATCTATTACCAGACAAAGGGTCCCAACTTTATTTCGCCAAACGAAATAATCTCCCATTTCCGTCTAAAACACCTTACATCAACTAGAAGACTACCATGAACTGACACTCGCGCGTTTTCACACCTCACGCTGACCAGGCCAACAGTGAGTGCCTTGTCAGCTGGGATTTCCAGACAAATGTCTTAAACTGCGCCGAGGAGATGTCGGCTATCGCGCCTCATTGAGCGCTCAGCCGATGCAACTCGTTGTGGCAGGTGAAAATGCAGACAAATTTGTCGCCTATAGGTCTGGCGAAAGCGAATATTCACAGTGTATTTCGTCTGGTGCAGGGAATGCTGTAGACATATGTCTGCTCCTATGTCTGGCCAGACGAATATATTCACAGTTTCGTCCACTGACACCTAATGCAATAGAATGCATTTTAACGCTCTCTCTCTCTGACACGTTATGTCATAAATGCGTTTACCAGTATGAGAAAGAAAACGGTAAAGTTGAGAATGGGGAAGAAAATATTTTTCTTAAACGAATGGATGCGAAAAATACAGGAAAAAGGTAAAGAGTGATAATAAAATAGAGGAGGCGGGTGAAAGAAAAAGAAGAGGATATAGGCAATTTATGATCAATAAACTCTCTGTGACACAAAGTAAGTGTTCCCCAATAAGAGGATTAATCAGTCTTGGAGGAACTGGGCCTTATTTTGCCAAAAAACCCAACCCTGGATTTGTTGTGTGTACCACGGAAATATGTTCCAGATGTTGTAATCAACGATTAGGTAAGCGAGACTGAAATGTGGCCACAGGGTGTGTGAAGCGAGAGAAAGAAGGAGTGAATAATTCTTCTATTGTATAATCATTGTACTCACTTTTTTTTCCTTCCTTATGTTTGCTAATACTGTTCATTTCAGGATATATTAATTAGAAACTCTGTTCTTTACAGTATAGTCAAATTCTGTACCAAAGTGCTAATCTTTTGACCTTTTGGGGGTTAATATCTTCTTCTAACGGGATCTTGTCTCAACAGAGGGAATCGCACTTATGTGTCTATTTTCTTTATTATTTCTGTAACCTATGATTTTATATTTGATATTTGATACTGGATGTTGTGAAGTTTTTCTTTATGATAAATAAACTTAACATAAAACTTATTACCTGTGTTGGTCAGCTCGGCCTAATATCCCTACACCATTACTATAGTTTCACGTTTGTGCGTCAAGTTGTCATCACTTATCTGTGTGTGTGTATGTGAGTGGTTATAGCGTATATGTTAATATATACAGAAAGGTAAACTGTCTGATAAACAAATTTCAGTCATAGCGATAGGCTGGACTAGAGTATCTTCTCAATCCAGGGACAGACTCTACCTTTTTCACCATTTCACTCGTGAAATCTATTTCTTTACCTTATCTCTCACTGAGTTACCACCTCTTCCAGTTCTATTCAGACGGGACCAGAATCTATCTTAATCACCTAATTGAGAAGTTACAGTGTGCCACACGACCCCAGACTAAAAAGGATGTCAGGTCATTTGTGTCTCTGTGTGGCTTCTACCCGAGATATATTAAAGATTTTAATACCCTGAGTGCACCACTGACCGCGTTAACCAAGAATGGGAACCCGGACAAAGTAACCTGGACAGGGGAGTGCGAAAATGCATACACGCTGCTGAAGGAGAAACTCACAGCTAGGCCAATTCTGCGACTGCCTGACTTAACTCTGAATTTTACGCTGCGAACAGATGATAGCAATATAGTGATAGGAGCAACTCTCCTCCAGCCTGGTGATGGACCTTCCGCAACTCTATTCCCCATAGCATATGCTAGTACGAAATTGAACTCTGCTGAACAGAACTACTCTACCATAGAACGAGAATGTCTGTCGCTTGTCTGGACGGTGCAGAAGTTTCAACCATATTTATACGAGAAAAAGTTCACGGTGCAGTGTGATCATCAACCGTTGATATTTCTTGCGGCATCGAAGAACTTTAATGCCAGGCTTATGAGATGGTCACTCCTGTTGCAGCCATATTCGTTTCACATAGAATACATACCTGGAAAGAGCAACGTAGAGGCAGATTTTTTTAGCAGAAATCCAGATGCAAACGAGGAGAAATGAGAAGCTGTAAAGGAAGAGAAGGACAGGACCAGAGGAGTTAGACAGAACGTCAAACTTGAGGAGGGGCTTGTGTGACGACTGGCCTAATCTTCTCTTCATTTAATTCATGAGACACCATTTTTTTTATTCATCTTCAATACATGATCAGAAAGCCGGTAAAAATACGTGGCAAATTTCGCTCGCTGATAACAACTCTAGCGTCTAGTACTATTTTTAGATTAACGACGTCATTCTAAACCTAACCTCGGTGGCTTGAAACCGGTTTTGAAATTAGGGCAAACTACTTAGACTTAAGTAGAACCAGTTTAACCCACTTTAAGAAACCCCCACGTGACTTTTAACGTTATTGATTGGAGCGTGTATCGGACGCCAAAGTCACACGAGGCACGCTTTTCAGGTCACATGCCCAAGCGGAAATAATACGCTAAAAGTTGCGCCAACCGAGGCAGCTTCCACTTGCATCCAGGAAGGAGAGGGGGCCAGAACTAATCTCAGACTGCTGCGAATTCACGCGTTAAAGCACTGTCTAAATTGCTGATTAGAGTCAAATCTCTGAGTAGTCTATGGGGGAGCCTTGCACGACAGTCCAATCTCAGAGAAGAATACGTAGTCAAGCACAGTGAAGGCAGATCCAAACCATTCGAGACCTACCCGATGCAACGTCATAAGGAGACAGGATAACTAACCACGCTTCACTATCAGCCAGGGGCTGAAAAGCTAAGTTCCTGTTTAAAAGGGAACTCATCCTATCAATGTCTTAGCCCGAGCCAGTATATGAGGAAAATACTTGAATTGTGAGACGTAAAACAAACAGCATACACATAATTTCCATCGACAATACTATCATTCACCATCCATTCATTTTAATTTTAATAAATCAATTTGGTGTATATAATGTACCCCATGCCTTGTTCATTCTATAAGATGTTACATATTGTCTGATGTTTATCTTCCTTTATATAATCCCAGTAATAATTAAGGATAATAATAATAGATAACGGAGAAAGGGATTACGGTAGCGAGAGACCAAATATCTCCTTACAAACTTTTCCAGACCTTGCCTAATTAGGGGAATTTACACTCTTTGCCTCCCTTCAGCCGGTGGAGGACCCCAACAGGACTTCTTGAGCCAAATATTCCTCTGGGTGATCCAGGCAAAACTTCACTTAATTTATTTTTATTATTTCTACTACTATAAGTTCTTATCCTTCCTACGCTACGCCACATGAGGCACAGATTGTAAATGTAAGTGAGTGAGTCGCATACAACAGGCTCTGCAAGCTGAAGTATCCTCGAAGATATTCCATCTTCACCGCACGATTTCTTCTTAGGTAATGATTTAATTAAAATTGAAACCTCCGAGATTGACAGTAAAGGTAATTCGGGAGGGTGGGCTTGGTTTAACCTCGATTGAACGAAATCAGAAAGAGCAGTACAATTCAGTTGCTGATGATTTATTCCTGGTGTTCGTGCGATCGACGAGAAGAACTGGCAAAATTCATCAGCATTAATGTTTGTAGCTTGCTGTCGGAGGTTATGCCGGCGTACATTTGTGAGAAGGTTAATAGCGCTCCAGATTTTAGATGAGATCCGGCAGTCGTCAATAATGGATCTGAGGTGCTGTCTTTTAGACTTCCTTAAAATGTACTGCGCTAAGTTTCAATATTTTCGATAGCTTGCATGGTCTCCAATCTTCTTGAAATAGTCTCGCTGTTGCCTAGTTTTCAGGTATTCCAAAGTTATCCATGGAGGCATATTCTTTGACTTGACACGTTTTATACGCACAGGAGCATGTTTGTTAAGAACTGAAGTGAATGCTGTCAGCCATATTTCTAGGGCTTCAGTCGGGTCAGATACTCCATAGACATTATCAAAAGGTGTCGCTAAGAGATCAGATAGGAACTTGGAGCTTTCAAAATTCTTGAATATTCGTGCTTGTACAACCTGGTGACAGAGTTTAGGAATTCGAACTCCCTTTTTGGTCCATGTGCAACATATGGGGTAGTGATCGCTTAGACCACATACGGGAACGCAGACTTCAATGATGTGAGCAGTGTTAGTAACATACATATGATCTATGCAGGTTGATGACTTGTCGGTGACTCGGGTTGGTAGCGATATCAACTGGTTCAGGTTGTACAGGGCATACAAATTATCCCAATTAACGTTTCGCTTCAAGGCATCAATATTGAAGTCTCCCATTATTAATAGTTCCAAAGAAGTTATCCAGACTTTGTCCATCATGTCCGAGAACTGATCTAGCCATTCTATTCTGGCATCCGGATTGTGGTATAAAAAGCCAATTAATATAGAGGTAGTGTGTGGGAGTCGGGCTTCCAGCCACATGCATTCAACTTCAGGACATTCAAGATCAACGCGTCTTATAGCTTTGATGCTTGTATGCACATAGGCAGCCACACCAGTTTCAAACCTAATTGATGGATCCCGACGGAAAATTTCATAATTTGCAATTTGCAGTTCTTGGTTAGAAATGTGTTCATTAAGTCTAGTTTCTGTTAGTCCAAAAATATGAAAGTATGCATTGTTATTATAGAGTATGGAATTTATTTCAGCCAATTTACTCACATTGTAGAGATGACAAACATTCAGATGTCCCAACCTGAGCCCCTGATGATTTGGGTATTCCGTTGTGATTGTGGGAGTCATATTTTGTGAAATTGATGATCACTAATATTTCATTGATAACAGGGCTGTTGAAAGTATAAATTAAGTAGATTAGGACGTGAAGGATGATGCACGGGGTTGAATGAGGTTGCGGGATATTCATGTGTTCTTGTTGTGGGATCGGAGTATGCTGACCAATCTGATCTCCAGGCATAAGGTGAACAGGCCAAGAGTCTGTGTTGTAGCGGGAAATTGGGAAAGGTTGGGTATAGATGTTGATATGTAGGAAGATGGTACAAATGCGGTGACGGGGGGTAGTTTCTTGTGTCTGGGACATTGATGGCTGGAGTGAGGATGTATCAGCACATGAAGATTGAATTTGAGTTGCATCATTTGTACACTTTTGATGACGTAGTGTATCACATCGGTCTTGTTGAGTAGGTGCAGTAAACATAGATGGGTGTTGCTGTAGGGAGACATCACAAACGGTGTCCTGCACTGCACGATCTACAATAACAGGTGTGATTTGATGTTCCTGATTATGAGATGATGTTGAGTGGGTGTCGTTAGAAGTAGTAAGTAATGGTGGAAAGTCAAGATCATAATTACTATCTCAGAAGCAGGTATTCACTGTTGATAGACGTCTGGTTGGATCTTGAGATATTGTTGTGTGGCCGACTCCTTTGAAGGTGCGTTCTGGGTACCGGTACTTGATGTTTGTTGCCAGCTTGCTGATTCCTTCAGTGGATAAGGCAATATCACCACCGTAAAGGTTCTTTTAGGGGCTCCTGATTTCGCAAGGAAGTACGAGGAGTGATCAATGAAGTTATAGTTGTGTCTGATGCAGTGCCTTTTAAGTTTAGAATTATTGACATCGATTGATTTGCGGTAACGGGCCCTGACTGGAGGAATAATGGGCGAGAAGTAGATTTTCGCATTACGGAATAACGAATGGAATTTTGATGTGATCTGGTTTAGGTCTGCTTGGGATATTTCATTATCTTTGAGCGAGTCTGATAGACCAATGTGAGTAGTTAATCTGGTGACAGTGGGGTCAGAAGGAAAACGATTAAGGAGTGACAGTAAATCCTGAGTGGATGCCCAGTTCTTGAAGCGAACAGTAACCGAGTCCATATCATTTGTCAATAATCTCGATTTTTGTAGTTCCTTGACATTTTGGTCCCCGAAAATAAGGTGTTTCCTTTTATTTGGAAGCCTTGTGTTGGTGCCTGTGATAGGACATGCCTGCTCTTGTGTTGCCTGTGTGCTTTGATAGTTGGAGTGCTGATAATAATGCATGCTGCGAGTTTCTCGTCTTGGTGGAGAGTGCCGATTCGAAATTTTTACCGGGATTCTGCAATCATCATCTGCATTGTCTGTAGTGAATTTCGGGGAATCCAGGACACTGTCTCGGCTGTGATGGAGTTTTAGCCGCGTAATTTTTTGCTTGGATTGGTTGTTAGAGTTTTTCAGTTTTTGACACAGTTCATCTATTTTCTCATGTTTTGTACAAATGTGATAGTTTCAACCCAGGTTCTGTTCTTGTGTAGTTGTTGTTACGCTGACTCTTGTTTGGGTGTGTTCTCGTCTTAGTGTACCTTTGTCTGTTGTTAAATACGTCACTTAACAACTGCCTGCCTTGTTTATGTGATTCATGAGTGGTAGTTAATGTTCAAACCATTATGCCAACTGAAATAACTGATCGACTAGTCGCTGATCAACAAAACTCTTTATTGTTGACTAAGAACATATTCACAGCTGGCATCCCTGTGCCTGATTATAAATGGTAATAGCATAAATGAGACTTCTACATTGTTCTTCATACATCATGTAACTCACTGTTCATGGACTACTTGACTAACTCTTGATCTACGTTGAATACTGAACACCCTTCACTTCGATGCTGTCTACTATACACTACTTCTTAATGTGCTGTTCACAATAAATGCAGTATGGTTTTGAAGTAATAATCTGGATTACCACCAGTGCTGGATATTTATTCTATACCACTGCTGTCTTATAAAAGTATGCTTCATATGTCCGAACTGGACCACTACTTCGAACACCTGTCTTCGATCACTTGCCCTTGACTAATTATTCGAGAGTTTACATACCATGTTACTTGAATAAAACCGCTGATAATACACTTGGATACAGCTCGACATGAACTTTAATTGTCATGGGAACATCTTTCCCTTTTCTGCGAAATGCAGCGGTATCATAACACAGTGATACTTGAGCTGTCCACTAAGTTTCAGATGGTCCTACGGTTAGTCTAATTTCTAACCTGTTCACCCGCTGACGACCATTTTAAGAGTGACCCCAACTCTCCCACTTCAGACACTGATTTCCCGTGTTTTGGTGACGTCAGAGCTAAGTCTTACTACTCATAAATTATTCCTACTTAGTCATATCTCAGTTCTTTCCCTTTCCTATCACATTACCTCCCCTATCCTAAAAAAAAGATTTGTCCCTGAGGACAAATTTTTCTCTCCCCTTAATTATTACACCTACCTCTACCCTAAATCTTAATATGTCTACTTCCTTGACCAGTACTACAATACATAAACACTTAAATCAAATATATATCATCATTCTACTCACATGGAGTAATCCATTATGTATTCCTCCTCATCATCTTACTACCTCCTCCTATTGTAATCATATAATGCTGACCACAAAACATAATCTGTAATCACTACTAACTGTGACCTATTTATACCTTGTACACTTCTTTCAGTCTGGAAAAAACAGTGATGGAAGGCATGGTCCCTGGAAAAAGGGGAAGGGGTCGACCTAGACGACGGTGGACCCAGGACATCACAGAGAGTCTGAACTTGTCTTTGGCTGATGCAGGTCGACTTGCCCAGAATCGTGATGCGTTCAGAGCAGCTGTAATGGAGACAACGTTCTGGAAAGAATACGTCACATGATGACACTTCTTTCATCCACAATTTATTATATCTTTCACACTCCATTTTCACTCTGAATCTCACCATTCCCTACTTTGTTTCTGAGCTCAGCATTGTTTTTACATAAGCTGTCATATCTCAAATCTATTTGTCTACCATTTTAAGTCATTCCATCATGACCTACCGAACATCATCCTACCCGTACTCACTTTCTTATTTACTTTTTCTGTAGTTAACGTGTTTTCACACAATATATTGTAACTGCCTGTTACCCTTTATAATATATACAATCGTTTGTGACCCATTTAAACATCATGGTGTCACTGATTCTTTGTTCTTGCTATCCCACCTGGCTAAACTTCCACCTATCTTTTGGACCTAAAAAATCCTTATGTGGTCCCCTAATACGAACTACTTGCGTTTCCGTATCGTCTATCTATTCCTCTTTTAATCTTCTTTCTATTTCTCATATTTCACGTGCCTGTGCACTCATCTGTCTTGCTTTCCGTATTCGTGTATTTCAATCTCTTTCTTCCCTACTCTTTGTTCCTCATAACATTCTGCCCTTTTTCGTATACCTTCTCTCACTACATTAGTTCAGTCCAGAACTCACATTCACCTCTTGTCGTCTCGCTTATAATTGCTCCGTTATATGTTCGTTATATTTTGGTTACTTGTAGAACCTTTCTCTATATCTCTGCCATTTACACATGGCTTCTCAATTACTCCTATTCTCTAAGCTTCTCAATTCTCCCATATTCGCCCTTTTCCTCATGGTTTATCTTCACCCTTTTCCTTCCACTCATCTCTTCTGACCTTACCCATGTCTTTTCTTTCTCTACTTTGCATCTAGTTTCCCCACAACTAGACTCCCGCTGCAATTTTCTACTTCTCTCCTTCTCCCATTTATCTCCTCTACCTCTTGTTCCCTCATTGGATCTGTACTCTCCAATTTCTCAATTATACACTCTATTCATCTCCAAATATTTCTCACCATCACTTATTTCTCCATATCTCTATCTTCATTATTCCTACCGTCGTCACCACCGCTTTTCCTATAATGTCACCCCTACTACCATGGCCTCAAATCTAACTCTTTCGTGTCTCTTACTCATCTATTGCTATACTGCAGTACCCTATTGGTCAGGAGTACTCAGTTTATCTCTTCTTGCGGTATAGACCAATCATACTTGTCTCTTCAAGACTAGCAACCGCCGCCATCTTGTTCCATATAACATATGCTATGTCTCCTCCCATGCTAACTTATTCATCAATTTTAGCATTTCCATCGTCCTAGCCTCTCTGGCTCTAAGCGCTTCTAACTCTATCTGTTTATCCAAATCTTGAGTCTCCTCTTCTCGTCTAACCTCGTCAACACTTTGCCTCCTCTCCACCTCTGTATCTCGTGTATCTCTCGAGTTTCTCTCGACCTCCTTACTTCTTACTCCATCAACCGTTTGCTTCAGTTCCTCTTCTACTGTTTCACATATCATTTTCCCTGAGTTTCCCTCAGGTTCTCTACTCTTTAACTCGTCGCTGCCTCGACCTCTACTTGTACCTTCTCTATCCTTATCTCTCGTCTTTGACTCCTCTCTACTACTAGATCGGTATCTCCTTCGATCCTTATTCGTCCTTTTACTATCATTATTAACCTCTCGGCTCCTGGATCGGTAACCACGTCGATCCGTATGTGTTCTATTTCTCTGTGTATCTAGTCCCTCTGGACTCTTGGATCGGTATTTCCTTCGACCCGTATCTCTTCTATCATCACTTCTATTTCTCAGCCTATCTCGGCTCTTAGATCGGAAATCCCCTCGATCTGTTTTACCTCTTCTTTCTATACCATTATCTCTCCTATTTTCCTTGCTGGCTCTAGTCTGGGGTCGGTATTCTCTTCGACCCGTCTCCCTACTTGCCTCCATAGTATCTCTACTCTTCGATCTCACATCCACCTGTTCTACTTGTCTCAACTTTTCGAGGCGTCTTCTATAATCTGATGAATTATCTGAAGACGACCAACATCTCTTCGTCTTTGGTGTACTCCCTTCCACTATCTTTCTTCTATGGAATCTCCGTTTGCTATGTCTGTGACACTCATCACTCTCCTCAGACGACGTACTGTCTGAGTCACTTGACATCGATACCTCTTCTGGAGTCCTTCTCTGTCTGCTCCTATTTTGTACATAATTAATCGTTTTCCGACCCTTTCCTCGTGTCGGTCTATCGTCCTCTTGTATTTCCCTGTATCTGCCTCTCCACTTCGGACGTACTTGCATTTGTGCTGTATTTCTTATCTTCGCGAGTGGCATATTGTATTCTGACGAATCGTCGGATGACGTATAATATCTCTTCTTCCCACGTCTAATGTCTCTTGTCCTGTCCTCCTGATCGTCTGTTTGTGTATTGTGTTCCATCTCCTCTTCTTCCTGCTGATTTTCTTGTTGCCTCTCCGCTTCCTGCATCTGACGTAATTGTTTCTCTTGCTCTGCTAATCTATTTTCTCTCTGTTGCAATCTCTGTACATATTCCATGAGCGGAATGTCCTCTTCGCTCTCTGAGTTATCTCTTACACTTCTTAACCTCCTTAATTCTTCTGGTATAGTTCTGTCACCTTTTCCTCTCTCTGACGTTCTCGCCTGATCACGCTGTACATCTTCCTCTTCTTCCTCTATTTCCACCTCTGTCTGTTTTCTCTGTCTATTCCTCTCTGTATCCTGTTTGTCCTCCCCATCTTTCTCTCTTCCTCTCTCCTGTTTGTTTTGTGAATCGTTAAAAATTCCAGATCTTTGGTTTGGGTTTTTAGGTTGTGTATGTATCTCCGCTCTAGTGACTATACGACTTCCACCTGCTCTTGGTCTGTGTGACTCTTCTGGAGAACTTTCTTCTGATGTAGCCTCATCTGTGTCTTCTGGTACCACTACATAATGGGTCTTCCTCTTGTTCTGTTCCTGCGGTGGTATGTCTATAGGTTTCTGTGTTTGTAACCTTAGATGTTGTACATGCGCCTTGATGGTTTTATTTTGATCTTGTTTCCATATTTGATATGTTGTTTCTGAAAGGCGTCGTAACACCTGCCAATTCGGAATCCAGTTCTGGTCTAATTTTCCACTCCTAACGTGTTTCCTATAGAACACTATGTCTCCCGGCTTGAATTCCTGTGCAACTGCATTTTTATTCGCATTCCTTTGCCTCCTTTCAAAATCTTTCTTGATGTTCCTTTGTGCTAAGGTGTGTGCTCTGTGCTTTTCCCGGACTAGTATTTCCATGGGGTCCCTCTCCCATATATTTCCTCCTTGGCTGCAGTATAGTGTCCATTGGCATCACTGGTTCCCTGCCGTACATCATATAAAACGGCGACATTTTTGTAGTTTCACTAGTGTTCATACGGACTACTTCTAGTGCCTGCGGTAAATACAGATCCCAATATTGCGGTTTTCCTTCTACTTCCTTCGCTATGATGTTATGTAAGGTGGAATGGAGGCGTTCGTTCTTTCCATTTCCCTGGGGCCGATAAACAGAAGTTCTAATATGTTTAATGTTCCACTGATCTACAAATTTCTGGAACTCTGTTCCTGTAAACACCTTGCCATTGTCCGTAAGTATGGATAAAGGACATCCGTGTCGAGGGATAAATTCCCTAGTTATAATTTGCAATATGTTGTTAGCCGTAGCTTCGCTGAGTGGATAAGATTCTGGCCAACCTGATAGCATATCCATTATATGTAGTATGTATTTATTCCCCATTAATGTTGTTGGATAAGGTCCAGATATGTCCATGCTGATCTTCTCCATCGTATAATTTGGCGTATCCATCTCTTGTGTGGGATACTTCAATGCTCTCAAGTTCCGTGTTTTACATGTGATGCACTGGTCCACATAAGATACTATATCACTATTCATCATGTGCCAATAATATCTCTTTTTAATGACGTCTAACGTCTTGTCTCTCCCCATGTGACCGTTATTGTCATGATAAGCTTTGAGTACTTTTCTTACAAGATGTTTTGGAATATATTTCTTCGGCAAACCATCTCCTTTCGGGTTAATGTATTCCGTTACATTGTCCAGAGGGTTTATCCTAAAGTTCTTTGCCTCTTTATCTTCGTTCCATATTTTCCTTTTCATCCGCCTAATCTCTGGATCTTTGTCCTGCTCCTTCTTGAAGTCGATAACTCCCAGTTGTGGATCTTCTTCTGATTGATCCTCATCCGTTCCTGATATTGACTGTGTCTCCATTGTATTGGAATTTATTATGTTGATCTGTTTGAAACGATCATCTATCTCCGGCGTATCATCCCCTTCTATTGTCATCTCATTCTGGTACGGTATTCTTGACAATAGATCCGCACACGTATTGTGGGTACCTTTGATGTATTCTATTTTCATGTTATAGCTTTGTAAGTTCAACGCCCACGTTTGCAATTTCCTTGGCTGATCTTTCGCTTTAGTTAACCATGTTACTAGTGGCTGATGGTCTGTTTTAACCGTAAATGGCATCCCTCTTAGGTAAAAATCCAATTTCTGCACTGAATAGTGGATGGCAAACGCCTCTTTCTCTATGGTAGGCCATTTCCGCTGCGTTTTGCTCAGCGCATGTGATAGAAATACTAGAGGTTTCTCGTTTCTCACGTTCTTCAAAACCGGTTCCTCATCTTCCTTTGCCGGTTGTACTAAGCATGCCCCTATTGCTGTATCTGACGCATCAGTATACAATATCATTTCCCTATTCGGGTCTGGATGTGCTAGATATGGGATTTCTGTTAATGCGTTCTTGAGGTACTCAAAAGCTCTCTGGCAGTCTTGTGTCCATTTGAACCTGGCAAATTTCCTTGTGAGGCTTATCAAGGGTTCAGCTGCTTGTGAAAAATTTACGATATGGTTCCGAAAATACCCACATGTTCCTAAGAATCCCCTAGTTTGGCGGACATTTGTTGGTGCTGGCATTTGTCTGATGGCTCGTACTTTCTCTTCATCTGGTCTAACCCCTTTCCTATTGATTACAAACCCTAAGTATTTAATCTCTTGCTGTAAGAAGTTGCATTTGCTCAGCTTGAGTTTCACACTGTGATGTCGTAATCTATTAAATACTTTCTCTACATGGCATAGATGATCTTCCATCGACCCCGTCGTATGTACCAATATATCATCAATGTATGCTGTAGCGAATGCTTGCATCCCTTGAAGTACTTCGTTCATTAACGCCATATATGTCGTTGGGCTTCCCTTCAATCCAAAAGGCATCACGTTCCAAGAAAACGTTCCGACGTGTGTGCAAAATGTGCTCTTCCTTTTGGCGTCTGGTGACATTGGGATGCACCAGAATCCTGACCTCGCATCTAAAGTTGTAAACCATTGTGACTTCCCCAGTGTTGCCAATATGTCATCTATTCTAGGCATCTGATACGATATCGTTTTTGTAATCTTGTTTAACGCCCGGTAGTCGCAACAAAATCTGTTGGTTCCGTCTTTCTTCTCAACAATGACTATCGGTGATGCCCACTCTGACCTGGACCTTTCGATTATTCCCGCCTGTAACATGTCTTGTATCGCCCGTTCTACTACTTGTCTGTTCTTTAGTGGCGTACGATATGGTTTCATGCTAATAGGCTTGTCCGTCGTTGTTTCTATTTCCATCTGGACTGTGTTTGTTCTCCCTAGCTCCATGTCACTCAGCGCAAATACATCATGATGTTTCGTGATAAAGTCATGTAATCTTCTTTTGTTTTTGGGGTCTGTTCTTATCTGTGACTTAATCTCCTTCATCCTATCCTTCATTCTGTTCTGTTGTATATTTCGTCCCTGCATTCTATCTCTTTGTTGACTGCTTCCAGTATCATATAACTTCCTATCCGTATGTCTATCTCTGAAGCAAGGTTGTCGACTCCTTCCTTGAACCATTTCTATCCTATGTACCCGATCGTATGTGTAATACGGTCTGTGACAATTGTTTGTCCATCTGGTGTCTCTTTCCCTACATTCTATGCGTTTGTTGTTTCTATAGCTCCATCTTCTTTCCCTCCACATGCGTTGCTGTTCTCTACACGCTAGACAATTACTGGTATTCATATAATCCCGTCTTAACTGTTGGCTACCCTTCCTAGTGTATGTTTTCCTATCTCGGATACCACTATGTCTATCTTTCCTTTCGTTGTATTTATCCTGTCCTTGTCTGCTGCCTTCAGTGTGTGACATGTGTTGTACTCTCCCCACAATGAATCCTCTTGGTATCGTGACATGCTTTGCTGCTGTGTTGAGTAGCATAACTGGAAATTGAGACCTGTTTCCTATCACTACTATTCCCTCCGTCATGTTTATGCACGGTTCATCGGCTATGTCTGCATCCTGGAATTCCACTGTTCTGACCGTCTGTCCAATTTTATAATATGGTGACCTCTTAATTTTTCCTGTCACTATGTTCACCGTATTCGGACGTAAAGTAATCGGCTTTTGCAATCTTATCACTGACGCGATATGCATATCATCCTGCATGTCGATGTATTCGTCTTGAATCCTTAACTTTTGTATGTCAAAATACAATCTTACGCTGTATTTCTTCATAAAATCCCTGCCTAATATGCAATTCCGTGACATACCTTTCACTATAACGAAAGTTTGCATCAATGACTTCGTTCCAATGTTAAACCGTAGCGTTGACATTCCCATCACCTTTAACCTTTCACCTGACACTGACGTGAGTTGCATGCCTGTTTTTTTCCAATTTTGGTGGCTGACGTAGCTGTTTATACAACCCAAATCTTAATAAGCTAACACTAGCGCCTGAGTCCAAGAGACTTCTGATTTTTCTGTCACCTATTGTTATTAAACACGAACTCGGATCTGTATGGTACGTTTCGTGCACTGTTGATATATCTCCATTCTGTTTCCTTATCCTTGGTTTCTTTCCCATAGGTACCTGTTTATTCTCCTGAGACCTATTATTCATCCTACCCATGTCAGTCTCCCTCATGTGAGTAGGTCTGCCTTTTCCCTGACAACTGTATCTCCCGTAACGAGGCGTCTCGAAAACCCTCGTGCGGTGCGTGCATGAATGTTCTCCTTGTGTACGGGTGTATTGAGGTTGACACCATGTGTCGTCCCTGTCCCTACACATAGCCTGTCGCGGACCATGATAACTACCCATATGTGTAGCCCTACTGCTTTGATACCTGCGTAGCGGTCTCCATGTACACACGCTAGCTCTGTGTCCCCGTTGATGGGAATTGTAACATTCAATGTCCTGCAACACTCTGCTACCTGTTTGTTGTCTCCTTCCATCACTATTTGATCGATGAACATTATCAACTTCCATAGGTTCTTCTTCATCAAACCTTGCTTGTTCTACTCTCAACTCAAATCTTCTCCTTATGTTTTCTTCTGCAATGGCAGAAGCCATAGTGTCTTTTAACGTCTTATGATCTTTCCTTATTGAGTGGAGTTTGATGGCATCACTATATAATCCGTCTACGAAAATACCGATCAATTGGTCTTCCATTCCTTGTCTGTCTATCGTTTCCGCTGGAAATACATCTTCAATGATGTTAAACATTCTGTCAGTGTACATCTGTATCGTTTCTTCTTTGCTTTGTTTTATCTTTCTAAGTTTCTGCCATCCTAGGTGTACATCTTGTACTTCTCCATATCTCTTCACCAATTCATGTTTGAAATCTTGCCATGATTCCTCCGGCACTGTGTCTAACCTTCTTCTAATGAAATCGGCCACTAAATGTGTGCTGGTAAGAAAAGCTAACAATCTCTTTTCATTGTCTGAGGCCTGAACTGATAACGAATATCTCTCTATTTGTAAGAGCCAGGTCTTACATTCAGTAGATTTACCTGAAAACGTGTCAACACTTCCCTTAACATTGGTCAGTTTACTATTTTTATCTAACTTATTCAATGTCTCAGATAGCTGGCGTAAGATGCCTGCTACAATTTCTGTTCCTTGTTCCATTTTAGCCCTGAAAACCAAAAAAAATTTATGTTAGTGGGACTTCTTGGGGCTCTGAAAAAAATTTTCTAGTTAATTATCTTGGTGTTGTAACAAAACAATTGCTATTCATAGCAAATCTCTATACTAAAAATATAAAGGAAATTATAATACATAAATAAGTTCAAAGTTATACATAAACAATAATTCTACTTAATTATAACTAACTAACTACACTGTATCCGGACGTTGTTTCCTGATGAATGTGTCTTTACTGGACTGTTGACTTCAGTGTGCACACTGTTTTTGTTTCGTTTTTTCTTCCTTATTGTCGTCTGTGTTATGAGCGGCTGTTGTTGATACTTGCTACACTGTTCATAGAAGGATCACTCTGTTGTGATGATGTTTGACCCGTTCCCGACTGTGGAATTAAGTTGTAAAAAGAATGTATCTTCGTCACATTTGACTTGGTTTCTTTCGTTGACCTTGTCACGCTCGGCTGCTCTTCATATGTCTCGGCACGTAACTGTCTTGTTTTCTTCACCGTTACCTTGAATTCACGCTTCGTTGATCTCGACGTTGTTTTTTTTCAGTAGCCTGCGTTTTGATAAGTATACTGTCTTGTTACACACGTAATCTTCCCACAAGTGGTCACTGGCACCAAAACGAGATATGTGTGATAGTTTCAACCCAGGTTCTGTTCTTGTGTAGTTGTTGTTACGCTGACTCTTGTTTGGGTGTGTTCTCGTCTTAGTGTACCTTTGTCTGTTGTTAAATACGTCACTTAACAACTGCCTGCCTTGTTTATGTGATTCATGAGTGGTAGTTAATGTTCAAACCATTATGCCAACTGAAATAACTGATCGACTAGTCGCTGATCAACAAAACTCTTTATTGTTGACTAAGAACATATTCACAGCTGGCATCCTTGTGCCTGATTATAAATGGTAATAGCATACATGAGACTTCTACATTGTTCTTCATACATCATGTAACTCACTGTTCATGAACTACTTGACTAACTCTTGATCTACGTTGAATACTGAACACCCTTCACTTCGATGCTGTCTACTATACACTACTTCTTAATGTGCTGTTCACAATAAATGCAGTATGGTTTTGAAGTAATAATCTGGATTACCACCAGTGCTGGATATTTATTCTATACCACTGCTGTCTTATAAAAGTATGCTTCATATGTCCGAACTGGACCACTACTTCGAACACCTGTCTTCGATCACTTGCCCTTGACTAATTATTCGAGAGTTTACATACCATGTTACTTGCATAAAACTGCTGATAATACACTTGGATACAGCTCGACATGAACTTTAATTGTCATGGGAACATCTTTCCCTTTTCTGCGAAATGCAGCGGTATCATAACACAGTGATACTTGAGCTGTCCACTAAGTTTCAGATGGTCCTACGGTTAGTCTAATTTCTAACCCGTTCACCCGCTGACGACCATTTTAAGAGTGACCCCAACTCTCCCACTTCAGACACTGATTTCCCGTGTTTTGGTGACGTCAGAGCTAAGTCTTACTACTCATAAATTATTCCTACTTAGTCATATCTCAGTTCTTTCCCTTTCCTATCACACAAAGCCCCACCGTATGCTGCTGGCTTTTTTCATAGCTACTTTTTAGTACCGTATGTTCTGTCTGAAGCTTCTCATACAACTGTCTTAGGCTGTTCAGCTCTGCTCTTAGTAAATCCATCTCAGATATAATACTTGTTAACACATCATGATGATATGAAAGTTGTAAGGGTTGTGGTGATGTTGCTATTGGACTACTATCAACAAATTCCGTAAGTGAATGGTGATCCGCCTCTGTGATTACATATTCTGTTTCTGCTGTAACTGGTGTTTTCAGTTCAGTTTGTGAAAACGTGTCACATTCATCAATACATTGCATGTTTAGTTTTAAATTTTTATCAACGGGTGTAGAAGAATAAGTTATAGCCAATTTTTGACAATGCGATATTTCTGGCATGTTGGAAACAGCTAAGTTGGGAGTGATGGCCTGTTGACTGACTCCAGCAGTGGTTGCAGTTATCCATAATTTGTTTAAATCTTTCTGTATGTAATCTTGCACAGCAGCCTCTGAATTTGAATCATGACTTTGTTAGACGTGTTGTAAAAATGGAGGAAAACATCGTGGAAATAACATCTTCCACGTGTGCACCACTAGCATCTGTTCTTATTTCAATATGTGCAATTGACTCATAGTATAATTTCGAAAGACTTCTCAGGGCCTCATATTCTAACAATGTGGAGAAAGTTAGTATGGCACCCTGCCTGTTGTTTTTATAAGTTATATTGCATGAAGGCGTGCACAGGGTGTTATCTCTAGTCATCTTGGTTTTTTTCTTGACAGCTCTTGTCACGTTTAAAGTGTAATCAAGAAAGCCGAAAGGAGTCTGGGTTGCCGACTAATCTTTTTTTCGTCTAGGAAAATCTCCAGGTTTGGCACCTGGAACGAAAAAACACATGGAGAAGAGAATTGAATACAGAGGTGAAAATGATGAGGAAAACATGGAAAGAACTTGAGCGGATGGCACAGGACAGGAAGACTTGGCATGTGTTTGTTGAAGGCCTATGACAGAGTTGACATCTTTGGCTCAAGTGACTCCTCCAAGCGTAGTGTGCAATGCTGGGTTCTCAACATGTTTCCCCAAAGAGGGAATCCCTTGAAGTGTGTAATTAGCTTCACAGACTAGAGTTTCACATCCAAATCTACATAATATAGCATTGTGCATCATCATCATCATCAGTTGCCATCTCCACAACGAAGGTTGGCTGTAATGGATCTCCAACGTCTTCTGTCTCTTGTCTTGGTGGTGCACTCTGATAGACTCTTTCTTGTCCATCTCTTGATGTTATCTTCCCACTTATAGCGCCGTCTTCCCCTTGCACGTTTGCCTTCAGCTCTCCCCTCTGTTACGGTCTTCTGCAAGGTGTTATGCCTTTTTATGTGGCCAAAGTATTTTAGCTGCCGAACCTTGATTTCCCTCATTAGTTCTCTTTTCATACCTAGATTTGTGCATAGTGGTGGTCATATAAGGATGACTCCAGATATGTCTCCATGCATTCTTTTCTGGTCTTTGATATTTGTCGGAGCTGAAAATCCCTGTTCATAACAAATTAACTGTTATTAATAATTTGTCGTGGAGAACTGTATCTATTTGATATAAGATAAATTATATTACCGAATAAAATTCTGGAAAATTCTATGGGTTTCTATACATATATTTCCCACATTATATCACCTGTAACAAAATAAGTAAGAAAATGACCTTCATATTTATTTTTGGCATATGAATTTTTGTTAAATCTCTTTAAATCCTTCATTGTCTTTGAATCTTCCGGCCACACCTGCCATCCTTTTGCGCCACATCGTTTAGGAACCACTGTACTAAGTGAAAGTAATAAAGGACAAAGAAATGATTCTACTAGGACAAAGAAATTATTCAACTAGGACAAAGGAGAAAGAAATTATTCAGCTAGGACAAAGGAGGAAGAAATGATTCTACTAGGACAAAGAAATTATTCAACTAGGTCAAAGAAATGATTCTACTAAGACAAACAAATTATTCAACTAGGACAAAGGAGAAAGAAATTATTCTACTAGGACAAAGAAATTATTTCACTAGGACAAAAGAGAAAGAAATTATTCTATTAGGACAAAGAAATGATTCTGCTAAGACAAAGGAGAAGGAGAAAGAAATTATTCTACTAGGACGAAGGAGAAAGAAATTATTCTACTAGAACAAAGAAATTATTCTACTAGGACAAAGAAATAATTCAACTAGGACGAAGGAGAAAGAAATTATTCTACTAGGACAAAGAAATTATTCTACTAGGACAAAGAAATAATTCAACTAGGACAAAGGAGAAAGAAATGATTCAACTAGGACAAAGAAATGATTCTACTAGGACAAAGAAATGATTCAACTAGGACAAAGAAATGATTCAACTAGGACAAAGAAATGATTCTACTAGGACAAAGAAATGATTCTACTAGGACAAAGGAGAAAGAAATTATTATATTTTGATACAGTTTATTCTGTGTCCTTTGCCCAAGTAAGACGTATTACTTTTCTTTTTTTTTTAACTGATAGTTTACTATCATCTTACTGCAGTACTCTTCATGGCCTTGAACCAAGGTCATTACTAACACCACTTTATCTTCTAGTTTCCTGCGTAATTTCCCACGTATCCTTCAAAAATGTTCATGGTTTTATATTTTGGTTTTAAATAAGTCAGTTACAAGATCTGTTTTAATTTTCTTAGTGTGCTCCAAGTCGGGACATTTCGTACACTGTTGTTGGCAAGTGGTTTTTCCTAGCAGTGAGACCTATTACTCTTGTCAATGTCTTTTCATAATGTAAAAAAAATATTGTGCACAAAAATAACTTTTTGTTTTTAAGAAAAAAAAAAAAAAAAAAAAAAAGTGACATTTTAAAAAAGAAAAAAAATTTGAAATACAAGTTTAATTTCACAAAAATTAAAAAAGTGACTGAAAACTGACTCGTAATACAAGAAACAAATACGACTTTCTCAAGGCATTGTTGCTAATTTAATACACAAAATGTGAACTATAACATCAATATAAACATAAATTATGTTGAAATAAACAATCTGGTTATAAAATAAAAGTGTTTGACCTTTGACATAATAAACAGAGATATCCATACAGGCCATGCTGCAATAAAGTGAGGTATGTATAAAAACTGTTAACACTTTTTTTAGCATTAAAATGGGCATTTTAAGACATTCAGACACACAACAATGACAAAATTATTACAATGGATACCTGGTAAATAATCGTATGTGCTGAAGAGGATGTAGCTGAAACTAAACTTCTGGTAAACCAACTTATAAATTTAACTGGTTCCAGAACAGTTTGCTACTTTCAATCACGTGTTACATTTCAGCATCATTTCTAACAATATATCCTAGAAATGATTAATTTTCCCCAACAATATTGTTAAACCTCTTTATAGCTGTACTGTTACTTCACATTATTTCCCCTGCCCGCACATTAAACTTTAGGTTAGGCTTTCCTGACTGCAAATCTCCAACACACTTGACTTGTATAACAAGACCAGTTGTGCAACTTATACCTGTTCAGGGGCCCTGAGACATTGTTTTAATAAAACAATTACAGCTGATTACTTGTGATTGGTGTGGGGGTGGAGGATTTTGGTAAAAACTGTAAGACAGTTAAGTAAAAAAGCAGGAGCCGTGCTAGCGTAGTGGTTACAACACCGCTCTGGCGACCGGGTGATTCAGGATCAAACCCGGGCGACGGCATTTGAGGATTTTTCGTCGACCGGGAATTGGACTGGATTAACTCGAGACCCGGCGAGGACATTTGAAGGAGTGTCGTCGACCAGGGATTGGCGGCTCCTGAGCCGACCCAGCTGCAATGGGTACCTCCGAAATCGGAGAGTATTTGCCTGAATGGCGAGGGACACCTGTCTCTGTACAAGAAAAAAGGGATACTCACGTAAAAATCAATGTCAGGTTAGACATTAGTAATAACCTGAGATTTCGCCTCGAGTATTAGCGGGCGTACACAAAAAAAAAAAAAAAAAAAAAAAGTAAAAAAGCTTATGGATGAGTCTGACTAGTGATACTAGACCAACAACTCTTGATAGGCTATGATCATCTATAATGGTTCAGTAGTTGAAAGCCGTCATGAGACTGCTTTTTAAAACAAGAAAAAATGAACAACACACTTGACACCGTGCTTCAACAACCAGGCAACAAATACGTAAAGGCTATCAAATAATGACTAAAGAAACAGCAGATGCATGGGGGAAAAAATTAAAATTTAATAACCAAATAAATATAATCATCAAAAACAAAATATCAACACAAAGAGACTACAAATAACACAATAAATAATTTTCACATCAACTTAAAAATGTATGATAATTTCGTGCAATGTCTAAAGGTCAGAAGCATAATGATGATTGTATAGCAAAAGTGAACCCGTAAGCAAGAAAAGGCCTATGTGATTTCATATTTTTATTTGACTTTCTCATGTTTTATTGGCCTCACAAACCCCTTCATTATTTATACATACTGATATTCTGCTGATGTGTCAAATATGTCAGTGTTTACTAGTGTGATTCAAAGAAATTGCAGTTCATTTTGAATTAGTAAATGGTGACCGTATAAAAGCAGACAAAATACTTGTATGTAGTACTGATATGTGCAGGTCACATATATGTGTGCATACAGTTGAAGCGTTCATATGACTAAAAAAAATATATGATTCAAACCCATAAAAAGTGGCTGTTTGCCAGGTTACTGATCATCTGTGATTTTGAAGAATGCATACCGAACCAAAAATGTAACAACAGATGAAGAAATTATCTTGAAAACCTGGTGAATACTTACCCATGCCTGCCAACACTAACAAGTGTCTAGTCTATTAAATTCAAAAAAAAAACCCATCAAAATAAGGTTTCATTAGTAAGCTATTGTGCCCCATGTAGTTCCTGGGGGGGGGGCGCGCGCTTTGAAGAAACAAAGAAGGAATAGGAATACTGCTCCCTCAGACGTGACATACAAGGCGACTATAATAAGGTTGTGCACGAGGTTGGCAACCTCATAATGTAAAACAAATTGCTGCAGATACAGCTGCTACAAGAGCCTGTGAATATTTGGTGCAGACGTCCTACAAAGGGACCAGCTAAAGTGGTGGCTCCATGTGCCGTAAGGAACGCAAAGAAAAATGATGATGATGACGTAACATTCACGTTTAATCAAGATATCAAAATACCCAAATAAAAGTTTAATTTGTAGGCTACTGCCCAATTAGGTTACCCTAGTCAAATAGTTTCACTAAACTATACTTGTTTAAAGTGGAGGTTTCGTTTTTAAGTTTTTATACACAAGTACAATTAAACTGT
Organism: Oreohelix idahoensis; assembly: GCA_024509875.1. Lineage (NCBI taxonomy): Eukaryota > Metazoa > Mollusca > Gastropoda > Stylommatophora > Oreohelicidae > Oreohelix > Oreohelix idahoensis. The sequence continues at coordinate 133,613 of JAMPIV010018147.1, read as the reverse complement.
GCAGTAGAAATTAAAAGAAGACTTGCAATTGCTTCACATAAGCTAATACAGATGAAAAACCTATGGCAAGGCACAAGCAAAGAAACAAAGTTACAACTGATCAGAGCATGTATATTCCCAGTAGCAACATACGGCTGCGAGACTTGGACACTCAATAAAACAGTTGCAAAAAAGATTACATCATTCGAAATGAAATGCTACAGAAGGATGTTGAGAATACCCTGGACAGAAAAAAAGACCAACAGAGAAGTACTGCACTCACTAAACGTACAGGAACATTGGCTCCTAAATACCATCGCAATAAGGAAGCTGAAATTTTTCGGTCATATAAAAAGACATAATAGTCTGGAAAAAACAGTGATGGAAGGCATGGTCCCTGGAAAAAGGGGAAGGGGTCGACCTAGACGACGGTGGACCCAGGACATCACAGAGAGTCTGAACTTGTCTTTGGCTGATGCAGGTCGACTTGCCCAGAATCGTGATGCGTTCAGAGCAGCTGTAATGGAGACAACGTTCTGGAAAGAATATGTCACATGATGATGACAATTAAACATTTTTCTATCACGTTATTACTGATTTAAGTAATCACATTAGACTTGAGTGCGTGCTAGTGTGTTCTATATTCTTTGCAAGTTCCTGACACGGACAATACTCACAAACCATTGCCTCTGTCTGAAGTGTTTTAATCAGTCAGATTACTCTCAAAACATTCCCTCTGCCAGAAATGATCAATACAATCTTCTATCAAATCATAAAATCTATAAACATCAAGGCAAACACAAGTGCTAAGCACTTAAAAAAAAAAAATCCTTACCTTCATATTTAGAACAGTGACTTTGTCAAGATGATTGTGGTGAAAATTTAGTTTGCTTAAATGGGGTATGATTATCATAAAACAGTGATCGACAAACAACCCTACTTTGACCCACACAATAAATCATGACAAAGAACAGGCTGTCAATGATTCAAGGGAAGTCATTCTGATTAAAAGGGAAACAACTTTGTACTAACATTTATCTCTTGTTTTCCAGTTCTCTTAGTTACAGAGGGATCACCAAAGCCAGAGCCACAACCAAAGCCAAGTCAAAGCAGTTCAACAATGCTTAATATAATCCCACACAATCTCAAGACAACACCCCATGTGATCCTTTCATTTTTAGACTTCAATTTACTAGCTCTTTCCCCCACAATAACAAATCTTTTGCTGAAATATTGTAGTTGTCATAATGCATGCCTCACACAAGAGGGTCCTGGTTCAATCACCAGCCACATTGATAATTTTTTTTTTCTGTTTGCACAAACATTGCATTTATTACTATGGGAACCATTACTTCTTTTCTTTTTTTAAATTTGTTTATAAGTCAACAAAAAGTTAAAAAGTAAAACATTCTGTTAGATATTATATTGCTTAATAGATTATGTCAAATTATGTAGTAAATACATTTTGATAGAAAAAGAGAGATTTACAAATCACTGATTTTTTAGTGTGTCCAGGATGCTTTCTAAATGCATGACTTTATGTACATTAAAGATCTAATTTTTCATTCTGTGATTTTTCTATCCCTAGAACCATAAGTCTCACTGTGATTGAAAAAAAAAAAAAACTATTTTATATTTGATTAAGTCTACATCTTCTTATCTGATAAAAGTATACCCGCTATTCTCTCTCACTGGAATGTGTTCATGTATGCACACATGTATCTTCTTTGTTCTTTAACAATTTCTGAACGTTTTTCCCATTTGAAATGTAACTCTCAATTAAAACAAAATGAGTAACACCACAAAATAACATTTTTAAAACTGACACTGTAGCATATTTCCAAGTGCCAATCAGGCAACACAACTCATTGGGTAGGGGTATCTCATTACTCTCTGTGACAAAACGTCTGTATGAGTTCTTTTGGTGGCTCTCTCACACCTTCTGCCACTCTGGCAGTATCCCTTCTTTTCTTCATTTTTCTCTTTCTCCCTTTCAATTTGCTTATTATTTGGCAATATTTTGCCCTTTCATTCATTATTTTACTCTATGCTGGATCTAGTAGGGTGAAGTCTCTAACACTCCACCCCCATACGGAAGTATCTGCCATGGGACTATCTTTATCTCTTAAATTTTTGCTTTACCACTCCTCAGACTTATTTACGTACTGCCAGGTGAACTGAGGTATTATCGTAACAATACCCAGTCATTATCACCGGTCAGCGGTAATACGGTTATCTCTTTGAGTCGGCGGCCACCTCCGATAGGAGACGATCCTCGTCTGACAATATGGTCTCGTACGAGAATGAATAGGAAACCGTATTGCCATCTGAGAAATCAGTCTGGGGGATACGCATGATCACAGACGATAAGGAGATAATAGCTTCCGCTAAGACCATCCCTGTGTGTGATTATCGCAGATAATCTGTTTGGCCAGTCAATACTGGTAGGAAAGCATCTGGACAGGTAATCAGTGCACATATTTGCTTTGTGAGGTTTCACAAGATACCACCGGAAATATTACCGCATGATTTGAAAGAGGTCACGCGTTGGAATATTAAATTTAATATTTTAAACACGTGGGGGATATTTTGAAATTAGACACCCCATCCCAGTGCTAAAGAGCTTACGATTGGATTAAAGTAAGAAGCCGGAATAAACTATGGATCCTATTGGAACATCTGACGGAAGCACCATCTATGATGTGAACTGAGAACTGCACATATAATGTAGTGAAACCAGAGATATAGAACAGAGAGACTGCAGCACATGTCTAATGAGCGACTCCTTGAAGGCAAAGAGACATCAGACTTAGAATTCCTATATTATAAGTGACAGATCGAATTATTTGGGAAACTTAAACACCTTAAAAAGTAATCCCGCCTTTATAAATACAGAGACTGAAAAACTTAAGGGACCAGGACTTAAAATACGAAGACTGGAAACCTAGGAATTGGATCACCCGTCATAAGAGAAACTTTCCCAGACCAAGTTTCGCAGATTCACCCATCATAAAAGGGATTTAAAATTTCCAGACCAAGTGGTTCGAGAGCATAACCTAAAATGTATTCTACCCTGCGCGAGGAGATTGTGTATTCCCAGAACTTTGGGGTAAGTGTAACAATTATTTTACAAATGTGAATTTAACATGTTTTCTTGCTAAGTGGTTATATATGAGGCTGGCAACCTCAACATATGAAACTAGTATATTCATAAACCACTACAGCAAGCGCTGGTGATTTCTTCTAGCTAGCTGTGTGACAAACCAACAGCAGAGGTGACCCCAGACTCCGAATGGAGCAGTGATGACTGATGATTACATCACATGTGCCTAAAGTGTATAATATTTTGTGAGATATATTCACTTTTTTAATTGTAACTCAGTTAACTCATTATTTGCGCTGTCCAGACACATTTTCCCAGTTAATACCCAGAGGAATATGGTGAATTTTATTCATCTTCCCTGAGCTACACTGTGTACTCAGGAATTTAATTCTTCTGAGAGATTAACATTGGTGAGTGGACAGAGAGAATGCGCCTGTTAATTGGCAGCCCACAAATGTACTTAGCAGAGGTATTTGTTTTCTATTTTGTGTAAAAAAGTTCGTGATACAAGACTACTTGTGGTTACAAGCTATCAGACGGTTCGAAGTACTGAAGTTACTACGCCACTCGTGTGAGAGAAGCACACTCATCACCAAGAAGTGACGAAAACCACGGCAACAGGACTCACCTAGAGTTAAGTTTTCTTGTAAAAAGGGCGAAAGCAATGGACTTTGATAAATCCTCACCTACTTCTCCGTGATGAAAACTTGTATTTACAGCAAAATTCATCATTCCCTCCTTATTTAGTTAAAGACTAATTCATTATTAAATTTGTTACATGTTGTTTTAAAACTAAACAATCATAGTCAATTCAGTTTTTATTTGTATGAAAACGAACGTTTGAGCAAGATTCTTTAAAACATACATCTATATATACATAGATTTATTTACATCTATAGAGCCATTACTTATAAGAGGAATTTCGTTGGATTACACCAACTGGGGGCTTGAACAGGCTAAAAACCATTGCTTAAATCCTTCACTAAAGGTGACGGACAGATATAAGTTAACAAATGTTCAGCGCTAAGCAGCATTGTTCTTGACTTCTGAATTATCTTGTGAATACGCCCGTAAGGTAGAAGCGTCGTTAACCTTCTATCTACATCTCTGCCAAGAGTAATCTTGTGTGATGGTAGACACCTTTGACGACCCATTTAGATACTCTTGAGTTTTGGCCACTGTTGGACCACTACTGCAAAGCAGGGGAGGCAATCTGTGACACTCTCGCATGAGCTATGCCAGCTAGACAAAGAGTTTTAATGCATTTTCAATCCTACATTAATATTTGTGAAGTCAACAATTCTCTAAATCAACAAGAAAACCTGTGATTAAAAACAGTTAAGTCAAAGAGTAAAACTTTTTAATCAACATGAAAACCTCTGATAACAACTGTTAAATCCGCGAAATTTTCTAATCAACAAGAAAACCTGTGATTAAAAACTGTTAAATTAGTGAAATTTTCTGATAATAAAAAAAACCTGTGATAAAAACTGCTAAATTTGTGAAATCTTCGAATCAACATGAACATTTTAAAAAAAGGCTAGAGCTTAAAACAGTTAACTGAAGCTACGAAGCAAAATGCTCTGCTCAACAAGAGACTTATGAAATATAGAAAACAGTTAAGTCACGGAGTAAAATTTTCTACAAGTGCAAAACAGGCAACACAACTCACTGGGCAGGAGTATTTAATTAGATTCTAAACATGACAATGTATAAGTGATGCTACTTAGACTTACCGAGTATTATTTTCAAACCAACATTAATGCCTGAAAAGTCAAAAACATCCTGAACAAAGCTTCTGATTAAAAACAGTTCACTCAAATCAAACTTTTCTATTCAACGAGAAAATCTGTGATAACAGCAATTAGTTCTACTCAACAAGAGCGCCAGTGATGAGAACATTCTAACTCAACTCCAGCACACAAATTTTTCATAGAAACACTTGTGATAAGAATAGCTAAGTTACAAAGCAAAACTGTCTTTTCAATATGAAAAGTCAAACTGCAGGACAATATTGTCTATTCAGTAAGACATCTTGTGATAAGAACGAACACCAGTTCAGATCAACACATTACAATTTTCTATTCAACAAAAAGGCTTGGCATTATAACAGTTAAACCAAGTCCCAAAGTAATATGTTCTATTTAGGGTAAAATGTTCTGTTTGACAAGAAAACTTGAGATAAAAAACAGTTAACTCAAAGTCTTAGAGTAACATGTTTTATTTAACATGAAAGCTTATCATAACAATTTCAAAACCAGAGTAAAATGTTCTGTTTAACAAGAAAAGCCTGAGATAATAAAAACAGTTAACTCAAATCTCATGGTAAAATGTTCTATTTAACAAAGAAAACTTTTGTGACAAAAATGGGTAAGCCACAGATTAAATACACTAATCAATCACTGTGTAACTTTCGATACAACATTAGCACTCAAACCAAGACCTCTATTAACTCTTTAAAATCTATCAACTTAACCGAACAGAATTCTTGTGAGAAAAAAAAAACATATTAAATACAGTTAACACCAGATACGTATCTAATGCCGTTAGATCATGGGAAATGGTGTCTGCAACTGTACAAAGATCAAAATTATCAGTGCCTTTCTACTGCAGACAGAAGTAAATAATCAATACTTTGTTAATCTATGGACAGAGAAGCACCGAACACATTTTAACTCTGAAATTTGTAAACAAAAACAAGTTCCATGGAAAATGGTACCCTGAGAACAACATGGGGACAAAAAAGGACAGCAAGACACAAATTAATTGTCAATTCCACTTTAGTCATTTTTGCACTGTCTTTTACAGTAAGGCCTTCAATAAATGAGACAATATGATGTATTTTACATGAAAACGGAATTAATGAACTGGAGAATATGTTTGTACATATAATAAAAAACTGATAAACTGATATGGTATCCTCAGAAAAACTGCATAAACATACATAATACATTCAGACTTTTATTGGAGTAGACATCAGAGGAAACATTTACAAAAACAACCACAAAAAAACTCCTTAAATCTATATGTGTACCCATCTCAATATTTCCTTGAAATACATGATAGAGCTACCAAACATCAAATTTTGGCTGGACTTTTAAAAACTAATGTTTCAATTTCTGGCTACTATGCAACTGGCTCAATTACTCATGTGAAAGGTGCCAATTGGAACATTCTTCATCTGAATCCCAGTTCCAGAAATTGAATTAAAAGTCCTTCATCCTAGCAAGATCAAGCAAATAATTATCAACGATTATAATACAGTTCTGTTTCCATGTTTACTTACAGTTTACGAAACAAAACAAAATGTCTATATGTGCATATATTTTCACTAAAGTTTACCAATAAAAGTGTATTTTGCATGAAAAAAAATAGCCAACAGGGCCTTGCTATTTAGTTAATATTAAATAAATGTGGAACTTACTAGAACCCAACAAGTATTAATGTGAGGTGCTTGTAAAGTTTTATTTGCAATAAGTATTTTTTTATTAATGATTGCCTTCTGGATTTTCTCGATCAAATAGCTAAATTAAAGTATTTTCTTTCGTAACGTCTAGAATTTTCCCAATCAAATAGCTAAACGAAGGTATTTTATTAGGTAACTCTTGAGATTTTCCCAATCAAATAGCTAAATGAAAGTATGTTCTTAGGTAACTCGAGATTTTCCCAATCAAATAGCTAAGTGAAAGTATTTTCTTTGGCAACGTCTAAGATTTTCCCAATCAAATAGCTACATGAAGGTATTTTCTTTGGTAACTCTTGAGACTTTCCCAATCAAATAGCTAAATGAAAGTATCTTTTTAAGTAACGCCTAGGATTATTCCAATCAAATAGCTAAATTAAAGTATTTTCTATGCTAAAGCCTAGGATTTTCCCAATCAAATAGCTAAATTAGAGTATTTTCTTTTGTAACGCCTATTTACATTACCAAACCTTTGAAAACTTAGAAACATTGAATATGGAATAATGTTACATAAACACACAGACAACTCAGCTGAAATGCACTTTGTAAAACTGCTTTCTACCTATCTGTGTCTCACTAACTGTGCACTGTGCTTGGTTCATCTCACAGGATATGACTTTTGTGCTTTGATCAGTGACCATGTTTGACACTGATAGCAAAGAGCTGGTAAGAATACACTAAACTGTTAGTTATATTTGGGAAACAAAAAAATGGAAAGAATGAGGGTACTTAATGATGCCGAGATCGCTGGAAATATACATGTGCTCTACTTAAAACAGCATGGCACAAAGCAATGTACAAAGCTCATCTGTAAGAACTGCCATACAAATTGTACTTACACCTTGACAGTCATAATGGTAATATGCTAACATTACTGACTGGTGGGACTTGGTAATAGATATGAGGACACCCAAGTAGTAGAATAGCTGAAGCATGCAAGATACAGTCTGACACCCATTCTGGCCACTAGGTTAGGCCCTTTCCCCTGCACCTCATTTCTCCCATTTTAGAGTTTTCAATAAGTGCAGCCCATATGCAGACAAGGTGATATCCTATCACCTTACCTCTTCATACTCCTTATGGATGATGTCATCAAGGCATGTAAGGAGAGAACAAGAAAGTATTCAGTGGGGTACTGGAAGATGAGACAGGTCTATATTTCGGAGCTGGCATTTGCTGATGATGTTGCCCTGATTGCTAAATCAGAGGCACATCTCCAATCCAACCTGCAAGTCTGGAAGGAAGAGCTGGAGAAGAGAGGGATGGTCATAAGCAGCTCTAAAACAAAATCCATGGTGATATCACGAGAAGAAAGAAAACATCAGATTAAGTTGGGAGAACAGGTCCTGGAGCAGGTCGACCACTTTAAATATCTCGGAGCTATTATAGACCGAAAGGGAGGCATCAAAGAAGAGTTGGCCACTCGAAAAGCAGCGGCTGGGAGACTTTTTCAGGCCATAAATCGTGGATTCCTCAGCAAGAAAGAGGTTGGTAAGAAAACGAAGATGGCTGTATACCGCTCCACCTATGTCCCAGTCTTGACATATGGATGCGAGTCGTGGGCAATGACTACAACCCACAAAAGCCAGATCCAAACCTCAGAAATGAGGTATCTGAGGAAAGTGGTTGAAGTAACAAGAAGAGACATGGTCCGCAACCAGACGATCCGTCAAGGCCTAAAATCCCATCCGCTGCAGACCCAAATAGAACAGTCCCAACTAAGATGGTTTGGCCATGTCTGCAGAATGGGAGAAGATCGGCTACCAAGACAAGCATGGGAAACAAAGAGCCAGGGATCCAGACCTCCAGGACGACCCAGAGTCCGCTGGGAGGACAACATTAGACAATCTTTGAAGGACCGAGGACTAGAATGGAACCAGGCCAGGAAGAAGACAGCTGATAGAATGGTCTGGCGCTCTCTCTTCCAAACCTCTACACCTCACGGTAGAAGGGGAACGACTAAGTAAGTAAGTAAGCAGCCCATATGCAACTTTTATCTCTACCAGGCAATCTGCTTCCTGTAATTTCATCAACGCCTTAGCAGAAAATAAAAAAAAATGATATTTTACTGAGTGCTAACTTCACTTCCAAAAAAAAAAAAATATTGTTTTCCATTATCATACCTGTCAACCTGTACAAATTTTTCGTACAATATACGTATTTTTGATACTTTTAGCTGTGTACGGCCGTACAGACTCATTGTATGGATTTTTCATCCCTCCCAAAAAAAAAAAAATCGAAATTTTTTTTTTTTCCATTAGCACACTGCAGGCGCAATATTGTGCCAGAGGTACGCTATGTTCTGCCAGCTGCAGGCGCATTATTGCGCCTTCGGATATTGTCGGTTTCTAGTATTATAAGTTGTGTACACGTGATATCACCCCTGGATGTTAAGTTTTAATCTTATTTGCGAGAGAGTTAGCTTCCGTTTCCGATCTTTATTTAGTGATGGGTGTATTTGCGTTTATTTTCTGTGAATTTTTTAAATCTAAATCAATCGGCATCAAACACGCGGCCATTTTCACTCAAATTTTAATGGATTCTGACTCCGATGCGATGACGAGGAGATTTTTGTCTTTATTAGCACTGATATCGGTTCTCAGAATATGGGTGATGGCGGAGATGGGGACGATAGTAGAATGTCATTGCTAGTATATCTAATTTTAGGGGTTAGGTTTAGGTTTATGGGAAAGGTTTAGGGTTACGGCCGAATGTCACTGCTGACGAGGGCGTTTGTTGCTTTGCTACTGATGATGGGTCATTTGATTTGTATTGGTCAAATGATTGTTTCATTGAGATGCAAGGGATAAGGACTCTTCGTTAGTTGGGTTTTTTTTTTAATTTAAATCAATTTTTAAATAATAATTTTGTAAATTTTTGGTAGTACATTTTTTCTTCCTAGATTAATATTCTGTTCACAATTTAGTTTATTTTTTGCTGTTGCTTTGCTTTGCTTCGTTGTATTTTATTTTTGTCGTTCTCTTAATCTTTCCAGTTATATTTTGACCATTTCAATATTTCCAATAAACTAATATCATAAAATTTTGTGTAGGCCCTACAAAAGTAGAAAAATAAAGTTTATTTGCATTGAGTAAGCCTACCTACTTTATTTCAGCGGTCGAGATTCACTGCTTTATATTTTAATAAAGTGGCAATCTATTATCACTGGTCTAGGCTACCAACTCTTAAATAATTTTGTAAATTTTTGGTGCTACATTTTTCTTCCTAGATTTGATATTCTGTTCATAATTTGTTTAATTTTTTTTTTTTCTTTTCTGTTAGCTGTTTGCTTTGCTTTGTTGTGTTTTGTTGTGCTTTGTTGTGTTTTCAACATCACTATATATAAGCAATTTTCAATATAAACGTTTTTTCTCTACAAATGCAATAATTCAACATGTCATTAGGTGGGCTTGGTTACATGCTGACAAGAAAAAGTTTCACATTCTTCAAAGACTGATCGAACACAAAAAAAGTTTCACATTCTTCAAAGAGTGATAGAACATGGAAAAAGTTTCACATTCTTCAAACGGTGGTCCCATGTACATACATATGTGACATGAAGAAAATATATATTTACAGAAATACAAATATCTACTTTATAATCAGTGCTACTCTGACTACCAATTTTTATGTTTCATCACAGACAAAAAACACATCCATAGGTTGACCCAGGGAGAAAAAAAAATGAAGGACCCGTAAACTTAGCATCATGTGTATTTTTCTGGGACCAGTCTTAAACCATAAGAATATAGGACAAATAATGAAAAAGTGCAGATTTTCCAGCAATTATGGAACAGGTAATTAATTCAGTTTTTCTACTGTCCATTAGCACAGTTCTTCTGATCCCATTTGACTTCCAGTGGTTTCTGAGAAGATAAAAAGAGCAAATGCTCTCACCAAGTGTGTCATACAGGTGACTTATCTGAGGCTGCTTACTGAGCATGTAAAATAAATGCTACAGAAATCACTACTGCCACAGCACATCATGTGCTTCGGTGTAGCTTTCCTGAATAGGTGCTAAATGGAGTGGTAGGCCCATGCTTCAGGAGCATGAAAAGGGATGTTCATTGTTCTTTTTCTTCAGTATTAAAGCACTGGGATTCTTCTGTGTCAAACAGCCCTTCTCTAGTTCTCTCGACCTGTCATAACCTCTCCATAATTTTTCACTTACTATATTATTAACTTAGAGAGCCGTGGTAGCGCAGTGGTTAGTGCACTGGCTTCCTAGCTCAGTGGTCCATGGTTTGATCCCCAGCTAAGGTGGGATATTTTTAGACCACAAATGGCTCCGGGGTCGACCCAGCCTCATGAATCGGGTACCAGGGCAACTCTGGGAAGGTTAAGGCGGCCAGCGTGATGCTGACCACATCACCCCTAGTGTGCCGATGGTCAAGAAAATATGGGCCTAACACTATATTCCCAATATGCCTCAATGGGCGTGTAATGGGATCCTTGACCTTTTTTTTATATTAACTTGCCCCATGTTGTTCCTGAAGAGTCACTGAAGTGACAAAGAGAAAATAAGACTATTGTACACTCAAGCGTGTTGTACAAGGTAACTAATATAAGGTTGTACATGGGGCTAACAATCTCATCATGTAAAACTAATAGCTACAGAAACCACCTCTGTGAACGTCCTTCACATGTCCAGCCACAATGGTGACAGCATGCTCCATAAGGAATACAAAGGAAATTGATATCAATTACTTGTGCATATTGATTTTAATTCTGTCCATTCATCAGTCTTGAACCCTTCATTTGCTCACAAAACACTTTTCTTGTACTACAGTTCAGAAACAATAAATCTACTCAGGAATTCATATAAAATACAACTGAACAGAATATATCTTTACACTCACAAAACATGAGAAAAGAAATGATTGTACACTGTTCTCTGAATATGGCATTCACGGCACAAATTTTACACACTAACGCAAATTTTATACACAATAACAACTCATTAACCAAAATAACATTGATTTAAGGGTTGTTTTCCCCACATCACTAAAGGGCACACTGTATAACCTTGAAAGTTCAACATCTAACACAGAAATATATCAGTATAAACTTTGATAGGACACAATGATGAGCTTCCTATATTCCAGCTCTACCATATTTGCAATGAAGAAGATACATGATAAAGATTAACCCATTACTGTTTGATTCACTCAAAACCACCCACACATGCAAATTCTAAGGTCCAAATAGTCCGATTAACACTGTTGTTGGTCGTTGCTATGGTCCAATGAGATCTCGGTATTTAGCAAGACCTGAGGTATAATTAGATTTCCTGTACAAGTAAAACTTCCATTTTCTGACATTTTTTTCTGAACTTATCAAAATTTTGATTTTTCGTGATTTTGTAAAGCCATGGCTGTCCAGGGAGTGGAATCTTTGCTTTGAGAGCTGAGAGGTGACTTGGTATTTTATCAGGATGATGACAATGCAGCCGAATCAGATGTAGATATTGAATAAGGGCCCTATTTAAGACTCTGACAGTGACACTACAAAAGTAAATGTAGTGAATTAAAAAATGATACTGTCGACAGATTGCTGGTCAACAAATTATACACCAGTTGAAATGAGTAACTTTGTAGGAAATCCTGGACATAAATACACTCTAGATCTAGATGCTGCATTATTATGATCTCTTCAATTTATTCTTAAGTGAAGAATTTTACTAAATGTGCTTGATACAAACAAGAACTTAGAAGTGAATGCACTGGTGAAAAAAATACTGTTTTGTTTTCTCAACGAATAAAATAAAAATATCATCTGCTGAAACTTTTGACGGCTGCCCAATGTTCAAAACTCATTACAAAATAAAATATAACTGTTCATGAAGTAATGAACAGCCCAGTTCACTGTAATGAGTTTTGAACATTGGTTCAAAAAGTTTCTGCGGAACAAGCAGAAGATATTTTTTTACTTACTAAGAATACTGCAGATAAGATACGATTCAATTCTGTGTATTTAAAACTAATAAATATTAGCTCCGTTCTTTTTAATGAAATTTTTTTCAGTGTTCACTATGTTAAAACAAATGAGTTGCCTACCTTGCCCCTTACGTTTATATAAAAATAAAGCAAATTAGACAGAACGGAAACGGGTTAACAACTTAATTACAGGTCCATGCAATCATCAGCCTTTAACATATGCTTTTGTGTTATAACATGCCGCCACTTACTGTACATGTCTTGCTATTTTTTCCCCCAAATAATGATTGACGAGTAATTTTAATTGCAGGGGTGAGAAACTCTTGGTCCCATTTTGTTGTTGGTCAGAAAATATGCAGCAGCTAGACCTTTGTTTTAAAAAAAAAAAAAAAGATAATCTAGAATTCTCTTACCAGTAATCCAGAAAAACTCAAATAAATTTAGCACTAACAACAAGCTTCCAACTTAACTCTTTGACTCCAGACCAACGCTCTGAGCGTTGCAAAATTCAACACGCCGTGCCAGAGCAACGCTCAGAGCGTGGTTTTTAGTTTATCACGAAATAAACCCTAAAAATCGTCCGCTTAATGCAGTTCATATATTAAAACTCATAGAATGACTTCCGCTACTATTTAAACAACTAATTTGACTTTAGTTAATCAGCACATGTGCGTGTTTTGATGTTATTATCACAATTTTTGTGAAGATTCGAGTGTATACGTTTTTCGTTGTTTTTGCTAGAGAAATATGTCACGCTTTATATTTACATTTTCTAAGTCTCCTACGCAAATAATTGTGTCAAACTACTTTGAAACATTGCTGACATTGATGATGATTGTTTGGTAGTCACAGTTTGTTGTCAAAATACGGAATATATGCAGAAAAGCTAGACACATTAGATTTAGTTGATGAGTGGGCGTAGTCATATTCTGGCCGATCAAAAAGCAACAAAACTAGACCTACCGTAACATCTAATCACTAGTTCTTGGTAGAAGATGAAGCTAGGGATACTATTAAAACATTAAACAAGAGTAAAAAAGTATTTATATGACGTCATTCTTATTTATTTGTTTGAAAATTACGTAATGCACGATTGCAGAATTTATTTTTTTCTTACAAAGAACCACGAAAAAACTGGTGCGAATAACACTAAATGTACTAATTTTGGCCATAAGCATGTTTTTTTTAAATTTGTATATGGATTAACTTTACGTTTGAAGACTAAAAAGAAAGTTTTATTGTCTACGACAGTAATTTGTCTTTGGTAAGATCGTATTCTATAGTCAACTTTTTAGCGTTTTTCAATTTTACATGCAAAATGATTAAATTATACCGAACATACTTGTGTTAATACTACCACAGACATTATATATTTGAATTCTCTATCCATTTCCCTACAGTTTGGTATATAATAAGTACATGTTCAAATGAAAATTCACAAACAAATTTAGACTGAAAGATGAACTTTTCACTCTATAAAATTCTGCCCACAAAAAAAGTCTGGCACAGCGTGCAAAATAACTCTGGAATGAATGAGTTAATACTAACAATCATGGTCTAAATTGATTTACACTGGAAATTCTTGAACATAAAACATATTTTTAATGGTAAATTTCTCTGGAAATTGATATCTCTGTACCCAGTAAAAAAAAAAAAAAAGGCTTGTCATTAGCCAGGCAATAACTGACACGTCAACTCACATGACATTTTAATTCATGCTAACATTAGGTTCCCTCTCTCAATCATAATTTCAGCATTCGGGATATAGAAGGTTGAACATTGTGAATAAAATTTATAGCATTAAAGTGATGCAAAATGTAGCTTTGTTGCATTCAAAATAAAATTACAACAAAAAATAGAATAAATAACTCAGATTGTTTCCATCAATTTGCAATTTTAAAAAAAGCTTGAATGTATGTATGTGTGTGTGTGTATGTGTGCGCGCGCGTGCGTGTGTGTATGTGTGTGTATATATATATATATATATATATATATATATATATATATATATATATATATATATATATATATATATATATATATATATATATATATATATATATATATATATATATCTTCTTCTTCGTACACTCTCAGACGTCCACTTGAATGTTCTCAAAGAAAGCAGTAGTCAGTTTGAGGCTATTTGAATCCCCGTAAAGCTTTTCCACGAAAGGAGCTGGCATCGGCCATATGCACCTTCTCTGTACCACATATAAGGGGCAACTTTGAAGCAGATGTTCAGCAGTCATTTTATCAGTGCCACAGTTACACTGATCGGTAGTTCCTATCTTTAGCTTGTTGAATAGATGGTATCTCAATCTGTTGTGGCCAGTGCGGAGTCTGAAGATTATTACTTGTTCTCTTCTGTGGAGCTGGTAGTAAGCATCATTCTGTGTGTGCCCTGGATGTTCTACATTCCATTTGTTTCTGTAACTGATTCTGATAAAACTCTTTGCCTCCTCAAAAGTTATGCTTGCATCAGGCTGAGGTAGATGTGAACCTTCTTTTGCCATTCTGTCAGCCTCTTCATTGCCGGCGATGTTACAATGAGATGGGACCCCCTGGATCACAACACTTTTGAATCGTTGACAAAGTTTGTGGAGCACTACTCTGAGATCATCCAGGTCTGTATTATTTTGTCTTTTCAACGTTGCAATTACTGACTGTGCATCAGTAAAGAAAGCAACTTGTCTCTCTGCCGTTTCTTCTGTCAATATAACCTCTGCTGCAGTTTTCAAGGCCTCTGCCTCTGCTCTGAAGTTGCTGGAGAATCGTCCTGTCGCCACAGACAGCCTTTTTTCTGCACCAGTGTTTAAGGTCAGAAAGACACCCCCACCTCCATTTTCTGATGCATTTGTTGCTGATCCATCTGTGTATGCATGGGTCCAGGTGTTGCGTGGATAATGTTTCTCTATGTATTTTGTCGCTATGGATTTTCTATCTGTTGCAGTTTGGCTCTTTTTACTTTCAATTCCAGGAATGTTTTCTATCATTTTAGGGAAACGATTTTGTTTCCAAACTGGAAGCTTGTGTGCAGTGTAGATGGGTTTAACAGTGGATATTTCATCTATGGATACTGCTCTCATTTGTGGTTTGGTTGATTCTACAAAATTACTTCGTTTGAGTCTTTGCCTTCTAAGAGCATTTATTCTATGGCACATTGGGTGGTCTGTTAGTCTTTTGAATTTTTCGGCCTGTTGTTGAGCCCTGCAGTCTCTTCTATCTGTCATTGGCTGGAGGCAAGTAATCTTTTCGAGTTTTTTTTATAGGTGTTGACTTCATGCCTCCCGTTATAATTCTCATTGCTTGATTTTGGAGTCTGCTAATTTTATCGAAGTTTGTCTTAGCTGCTGTTGCCCATGCTGCCATGCCATATTCAAGAACTGGCCTCACTCGCCCTGTGTACAACGTCTTAAGCACTTTCTCATCTGCACCCCAAGTTGTTCCAGCAAGTTTTTTCATAATTGCCATTCTTTGTCTTGCTCTCATTCGATTTCTGTCAACCTGTTTTTTCCAAGTCAGATGGCGATCAAAAATAATGCCTAGGTAGTTCGGATTTTCATTTAAATGAAGATTTACTCCGTTTAGTACTAGTTTGAAGCTCTGAGGTCTAGTTGAGAGGGAAAATACAGTGTACGTTGTTTTCTCTTCATTGATCTTTATGAGCCATGTTTTGGCCCACTCTTCCAGTGATGTTAGTGCTTGCTGCATCAGAATGTTTGCAGTAGTGATACGTTCTTCAGAGATCCACAACATACATATATATAACAACTGGCAAAGAACTGATATGCCAATCAAGACGTGCATCCTCATTAGGCCTAGTGATAAATAAGGCAGAGGCAAAAAAAAACTCACCTTCCTGGACTTCTCTATCTGCTGCTTAATAATACAAAAACCAATGACACAATTAAAGTGGCATAGCTATATAACAGGAAAACATCATAAAAAAAAACAAAGACAGAGAGCCTAACAAATGATAGCTAGCATTTCAAGATGCTACAGATAGATCCTTGGAATATCACACATGGATCATATCACAAATGACAGTGAGTGGAACATTTTACAAATGGCTGTGGGGCCAAAAAAAAATTTTAAAAAAGGTCCAACATTGTAATTTTTCATCTAACACATGTTACATAACTTTCTCCCACCCCCTCCGATAGTGAAATAATTTAATGACATTTCAAGCCAGCCCAATTTTTGTAGCCATGCCTGTTCATGACGCTTTAAATTGTATTGCTTATTCCAAGTTTCTACTAACAAACGTAAATAATAGGTAAACATCAATGATATGGCTGTGTGCCATGATCAAACAGGTTGTCCAAAATTGTAAGTGAAGGAGAAAAGAAATGATTGTACACTGTTCTCTGAATATGGCATTCACTGCACAAATTTTACACACTAACGCAAATTTTATACACAATAACAACTCATTAACCAAAACAACATTGATTTAAGGGTTGTTTTCCCCACATCACTAAAGGGCACACTGTATAACCTTGAACAAGAAAAGGGCATCGACTGAAGCTATACTGAACTAACACATTTTAGAAATGGGCAGGAAAGACCTTTACAGACACAAATGCTAGCACAAGACTTAACAAATGTGGAAACAAATTATACAGCGCTCAATAAATATTGTGCATCAACAACAACTTAGGTTATAGGATGAAGGAAGTATTTCTGTAGTTTTGTTATTAAAAAAAAATTTCACAATATGCCATACTGGCAAAATGAACACTTTCTAATAACACGCTCTTAAAGTATTAACAGGGCAGTTACCATAACGTGATACACCATACATAGCTTTCTGACACAACATGCAAAACATTTATACTACAATGGGTACATCATTTGTGATGTGAGGTAATACATATGATACCGCTGTACATCATACAGGACACTCTAGTACAGCACACAGGACATTCATAATACAGTGGTACACTATACATGACCTGAAATAGTGCATATGAAGCTGTACTGTACAACATATGGGTCACTGGTACAGCACACAGGATATTCATACTACAATGGGTACTACATGCATGATATGAATTAATGCATGTGAAACTGTGCTGTACATCATACAGGCCATTCTGGTACAACAAACAGGACATCCAGACTACAATGGGTACTATATGCATGACATGAATTAATGCATGTGAAACTGTGCAGTCCAGCATACAGGCCACTCTGGTACAACACACAGGACATTCAGACTGCAATGGGTACTATATGCATGACATGAATTAATGCATGTGAAACTGTGCTGTACAACATACAGGCCACTCTGGTACAACACACAGGACATTCATACTGTAAAGAGCACAGCATACATGACATGAAGGAGTGCATTTGAAGCTGTGCTGTACAACATATGGGCCACTGTGGTACAGCACACATACTGAATTAAGTACCACTCTACAGACAATAACAAAATGTGCTGTTTCCTGTGCTTCTACAATGGTAGCTATGTGGAGTTATGTTTAGCTTTGTCTACCATCTGTGCCAGGATCTGTCATATTTTGATGAATGACTGTCAACTATTTAGCATAAACACATATATGTCTGTGAATGGGGCCGGTTTTACATAAACACAAATCAGGTAAGGAGAGAAAAACAAAATTCCTGTCCTGTTGGGATTTTATGGGCACTGGAGAAGAGGAAACTATTTTTTTGTTTTTTTTTAGAGTTGATGAACAATAAGGTTCTACAAACTCAGTCAAACATTTAATTCAAACCAATGAAGAAGAAAATAATGGTGTATCGGGCATGCTGAACCTTAAAATTAATTTTTTTTTAAAAAGGAGGGGGCAACAAACAGAACTAGCTATTCTTGAAATAATACCAGTTTTTAAAAACTAATAAGACCTTGTTAGTTGGAGTATGTGAAGGTCAAACGGCACAAAATTATAAAGGACAACCTCAGAATGAAAATCAAAATGACTGCAAACAGCAGGAACATGCAGTCCACTTTTACTGGGTACTCTGTGAGAAGAAGAAAGCTAGAACACTATGTGGCAACGGGCAGAAGTGACTGGCGAACTGACAGCAAATGGCAAATGTAATTAATCCCCAACAACATGGCTGCATAAAGTCAACAATAGAATTATATTATATTAATATAATAGAACATTATATTAATGTTTGATAATAGAAAACATTAGGTAGGGATGCAAAGCTGTGGACAGTTGACATGGCCCATGATGATGATGACGACTCAAGGATTAAATACAACTTTTGTCAAAATAAGTCTTGTAGGAACTCCCAAAAAATATCATGGGTCCTCTTCAAAATGTAACATTGTTGCTGGAGCCACATTTTCAATGTTTTTAAAACACGACTAGCAAATAACAAAACAAAAACATTACACTTCTATACAATGTTTTTCTGACGGCTGACAGTCTGGTTGATCTACAAATTGGCCGGCTTTGAATTTCGTCAGAATGACACAATCAGAATTTACATTGATGGGGCTCGATACTTCTGGCTCCATTTTGGTTGTAAAACTGTTGACAAATTTCTGCGGGCAGAAAACAAAGCTCAGTTGTGTATGGTGAAGAAAAAATCGGAGTTAAGATGTTTTATATAATAAGGTGCCCTGTGTAGATCCCAGGGGTCTCTGAGGAGACAAAGAACAAAATAGGACCACTGTTCCCTTGTTGTAAAAGGTGACTGGTATGAGGTTGTTTATGAGGCTGGCAACCTCACCATTTAAAACAAATTGCTACAGAAACAACCCTTGCTACTAGTGAGGAGAAACATAATCAACTACTTTTTTTGCTACTAGCCAGATCAGAACGTTACAATCAACCTGCTCATGCCTTATTTTTTTTTAAAAACATCTTAATCCACAACATGTACAAGAGAAATAAAAAAAAAAATTATTTCATCATCAGCTTATTCATAAATCCTATCATCAACTTATTCATGAACAGTTTAAATCCTATCAACAACTTATTCATGATCAATTGAATTCCTATCATCAGGCTTATTCATGATCAGCTGAAATCCTATCATCAACTTATTCATGATCAATTGAATTCCTATCATCAGCTTATTCATGATCAGCTGAAATCCTATCATCAACTTATTCATGAACAGTTGAAATCTTATATACTTCAGATCAAGAGGTCTTTTATATCTGGTCATGTGCCCTAATATAACCGATGGATGTTGTGTCTAGGTTGAACAAGGTGAGTTTTGCCAAAAGGAGGCAACATTTTTTATCAACTTATCTATGATCAGCTACAATCCTATCATCAACTTATCCACACTCAGTTGAAATCCTATAATCCAATGTATCCTTGATAGTTGAAATCCTGTCATGAGCTTATCTATGATCAAATGAAATCCTGCCATGAGTTTAACCCCCTGATTAGTTAAAAACCTACCATCACTGTGTCAAAGATTCATCATACTTCCCTTTTTGTTTCCTACTGCAGCCAACCACCCTGCAGAAAGCCTGAATCAAAGCATTCATGTGCACTTGTAGGTATGTTCCACAAAAGGGGGTTCTTGGCTCCATGCACGTTCTCACATTTTTTGCCTCTTACGATATGCCCAAGGCAGCAGCACCCCTATACTTTCATTATCCATGTTAGATTAGATGGAGAAAAAATAAAATCTTCAGCGCCATTACCCTGATGAGGTAGAAATGGGCAGGTACTCTGACTTGGGGTAGAAGGGGGCAGGGGCAGGTACTCTGACTTGGGGTAGAAGGGGGCAGGTACCCTGACTTGGGGTAGAAGGGGGCAGGAGGATTGCCACTCATCTTGCCACTCAATTTTTTTTTAAACTAAAAAGAACATGAAAAGCCTAATTAGAAATAGCTTTTACCTGGAAGACATTGTTGCCTTTTGTAGTGAAAACAGCGTGGATCATGCCAGCAGGTATACACACAACAGACATGAGAGCAATGATCCAGCCCATTCCTACTGCCCACTCTGGATACTCATAGCCAGCTATAGACAAAGGTTTGTATTGCATCATGCTGAAAATCCAGATACCCTAAAAATGAAACAGCAACAGAGAGGTAGATTTAGAATTCTGTCTCATTCGGCCAAAATATTATCCTGTTCAAATCAGACATATAATCTTACTGCTAACTAAAGCAGTGTTTTCCATGTACTTATTCCACATATAAAAAACTTTTATAACCCACTGCACTTCTATGTTATGAAATAGTTCACTGGTCGTAAAATGGTGGCAGTCAGGACAATATTCCAAAAGGACACACCAGAATGGGTATGATCTTGGCTGCATTAGCAAGCTGTTTAGTATCACTATATCTATGCTAACAAAACATTAAAAACCCAACTCACATGAGTAGAAACAAGCACACCAACATCATGCTTCAGTCCTCAAATAAAATAAAATGTATTCACATTACAAATCTACACTCGGCAGAGACATAAGTATCTGAAAATTATACATCCAAAATCTCATCAAATAATGTCACACAGTCAGAACAGCCTTGACTCATCTTTCAACCCAAAACGCAAGCAAACAATAGGGCAGGAACTACCAATAAGCAACCTGCTAGTTTGAAATCCAACGTTCAGCTGCCTTGTTCACATAGCCCCCTCTCCACAAACTAAACACTTTCTAATCCTTGCTTAACTACCAATAAGTAATATGAAATCACAGCTCTGGGCACACTCAAAATGAACCCTGACTAACACTCAGTCCTCGTGTGAAACTATAAAACCAGTACCCAGAACTCACAAATGGGCACACTGAAAATGAACCCTGATTAGCGACACTCAGACAGTCCTCGTGTGAAACTATAAAACCAGTACCCAGAACTCACAACATGGGCACACTCAAACTAAACCCTGACTGACGACACTCAGTCAGTTCCTCATGTAAAACTATGAATACACTTTCTACCTCCACTCAGCCATCTCACAAACAAACAATATAAAGTACCAGATGCAGCATACATTATAAGCAGCTATATTCATCCTGACTTCAAACACCCACTGACACGATACTGTTCATGCATTCATCCATTACCCTTCAACATCCTGAGGAGCATAAGCTTTCCTATCCTGTGCTATCCCTTCATGTCTTCTTTATCCATTTTAATCCGTTATCCAACTCCCTCTTCATGAAGAGTATTTTATGCAATGGTTCTTTGTTAATGGAAGTAAGAAAAGAGTTCTTCTGTGTTATATGAACCAATCCTGATGTATGGGAGTGAGTCATGGACAGTTAGTAAACAAGTAGGAAAAGCACTAGAGAACACAGAGATGTGGTTTTACAGAAGAATGTTAAAAATACCATGGACAGCTGTTGCTGTCATTTTTGACGGAGTCATCTGTCAAGTTATTTGCTTATGTTTTTATCATAAGAATAATTGTGTCTTTACCTGCGATGTCAGGTTGATTAGGGGTTGTCTTCCCTTGTTTATTCATTCATTGTGTTTGACCTTTAGGGTCAAAGGTAGACAGTTCTGGCGTATGCCCATAGGCAGGGTTTTTTAAGTGGGAGTTGAGTTAGACTTCCGGCAAGCCGTGAAGTGTCCTGGGTTTTTCTGAAGGGACCAAGGGTCCATTGTGTTTTTCGGGGAGAATCTTCGAAGTGACTGCGATGGCAGTTTTCCCCAGTGAATCTCTGTGCGTTGGAATGACAGCAGAGTTCCTTATTATGTTCTGTGGATTCGGTTACAGGTAATACCGACTTTTTCCATTACTATGCTTTCGGTGGCAGAACATGTTAGAAGATTGCCTAGTCTGTGAACTGCAGCTCACCGATCCTCCATTTCAGAACTTATATTTTGTGCTCGAGGTAGCCATCCAAGACTATTAGTCTTTATATTGTCCAGAAATCCAGTGACGAAGATATATTGTGGGAACCGCAGATTGGCGGTATTTATGTCTACAATAAGCATTACTGCAGGGTTGATGGTAACCTGCTTATCAGAAGTACACAGCTGACGTCAGAACGAGGACTGTGTTTTCGGCTAATGTACTACAGCCTAATACAGTGCAATTGGCGGAGAATGCCAAGTTGCACCTATGTGTCAAAGTGATTAAGGTATCTGAAGCGTTTAGTCAGTGATACCAGGGCGACGCCACGAACTGTCATTATTGAAGAACATTGTATTGACCATGCACGAATATTCAAATGTTTACCAGCTTGTGGAATGCCTAATGTATACCTATCGATTTCCGGTCAGCATGACCTTGTTACACTGACTGTTCCTGTTGATACCATGTGTGTTCTCGTCAATAAATGTTTTGAAACGTGCCTGCAGTGTCCAAGCATCCTTGACTACTGCATGTGAGTGTATGGGTTGAAGGGTCTACATATATACGAGCCTAAACACATTCGCGCCTTCATTCGCACCCACACTCAGTTCATCATACGCTCGCACTACACACCTAACAACATGTATACTGTCTTGGGCCAGTGATCACCTCAACAAGAGAAAAAGACAGTTACATTTCTGGTGGACCAGTTACGTGGGCTCTTCTGATACATTTCTGGTGGACCAGATCTGTGGGTTTAAGTTGGACAGAGCGAGCAATTAACATTATTGATGACATTAATGTGGTCCATAAATTTACATTTCATGGGGCTATTTGCGTGAGAAGGACAAGTACACATTACATTTTTGATCTGTGGGTCTAAGCTACACACTGGACAGCTGTAACACACATCGCTAATTCTACACTTGCAAGTTTTGGCTACAACAGGACAGAAATAGGTCATCAACTGTTGACCCAGATAAACAGTGCTAGCATTTATGTTATAATGCTGCTTGAACAACAACAGGACAAATACTGAAGTTGGCATCGAGGCATTTGCTACGTGGACCATAGCTGCATAGAAGGCGAGTCCCTATTGTGAACAGTACTGCTGGTTGTTACACGTTGCAGTCAACAACAGACTTTTCTATGTCCGAGCATTCAAGTTACATTGTTCGAGGTCAAGTGTTTGTAAACAGTACGTGGAAATTGTAAACATTCAATGTGCAAGTCCTAAGTCGAGAAGGTCATAGTAACTTTTGTTCGTGAATACCACTTTATGCTACAGTGGATTTGACATTCAGTGCGCGCTTGACATTTTGTTTCTGTGTTCGCAAGGAGCAAGAAATTTACTTTAGTTTCAGCCGTGACTGAACTTGTTCTGCAACACATTGAAATACTAATTGCTATATATATGTTTATGTTACTTCTACTGTTTTTGTGTATTTTTCTTGTGTTTTTCTGCGGGTTTTCGGTTGGTGGGTCTTACAGTAAATATGCCACTTAATCGAGGGTTACTGTAAGCGTTCTGTAGGGATTGCAATTTTCTTAATTGAAATTTGCTAGCGACTTTTGTTGCTATTTTTTTTTTAGCTGTGACGACATGAGTTAGTGTTGTTTTCGTTATTTTTCCGTTCTTTGATTTTCGATTAGTTTTGTTTGTATCTGTTCTTCTCTCATTCCTTCCGTTTATTTCTTTACACCTTTTCGTTTATAACAGTGTTGCCATTTATCTTGTTTATTTTTCGCGGTCATCATTACACATTTGTGTAACATTTTCTTTACTTTTTGCTGTATTGTTTATTTGACTTCTGCGAACGTTTTCGGTCATTGTTCTGTATTTTTGTCTTTGTATTTTTGATTGTACTACATTATTGTCATACACAGTCTACATACATATACTTGGTCATGTATTATTATTATTACTGATAAGGTACACTCTTCATATAGAGATTGTTAATAAAATATTATTATATAAGATATTTATACAAGTTCTTTGATAAAAGACTTGTTATCCACAAAGATTGAGACAAGGTGAAATACATATTCAAGTTCTTTATAAAAAAGACTTGTGGAATTATTTTCCACAGGTACTCAAGTGATTTTTTTGTTACATTATAAACAGGAGGACCATACAAGGTCTTTGTCTAAGACTAAGAGAGTGAAATAAAGTGAAGTGAGTATACAAGTCTAGCATTTCAGACTTGTCTCCCATTGAAGTGGGATAAGGTAATTGTTGAATTTTTCAGGTTACTGATCTCATTAGACAGAATGTCTACATTGGATTTCTTCATCCAGCAAGGGTTAACCCTTGGTAAGTCTGGTAAAGAATTGGAAGAATATTCATCTGCTCTATTCGCCATTGCATTAAAGTCAGAAGAAAAGAAACAAAAAGAGGAAATTAAATTGAAAGCAGAAGCTGAACAAAGGAGAGCAGAAGCTGAACTAAAGAAGCTAGATGCTGAGAATAGAAGATTAGAACTTGAAGAGAAAAGGTATCAAAGAGAAGCAGCTGCTGAGGAGAGAAAAGCTCAAGCTGAGGAAAGAAAATTCCAGATGGAAATGGAAGACAAAAAACTTCAAGCTGCTGCAGAGGAGAAAAAAATTCAAGCTCAAGCTGCTGCATGCTGCAGAGGAGAGAAAACTTCAAGCTGCTGCAGAGGAGAGAAAACTTCAAGCTGCTGCAGAGGAGAGAAAACTTCAAGCTGCTGCTGAGGCTGAAATTAGAAAAATGGAACATGAGGAAAGAAAACAGAAGATGGAACTTGATGAAAGACTCGCAACTTTGGAGTTAGAGAAACTGAAATTGGCGAGTACGGGTGCTCAGCAAACAACTTCGAGTACGACAAAGGAGTTTGTTAATAGGATTAAATTGCCTCATTTCAATCCTTTAAAGGATGACGTAGCAGATTATCTAGATAGATTCCAATTTTTATGCGATACGCATAACATAAAAAAGGAAAAATATGTTGAACAACTGATGGAATTTTTTACAGGTGACACAGTGACTACTCTTATGACAATAGACGAACATGACAGGACTAATTATGATGTTGTCAGAGCAGCATTGCTAAAAAAATACCAACTAAAAGAAGAAGACTATCGTCTTCGTTTTAGGACAATGTTGCCAGAAAATGGAGTAGATTTCTCTGATTTTGTTACAAAAATACATCGTACATTTACACGATGGGTTGAGTTGTCTCAGACTGAGAAAACATATGAAGGTCTAATGGACTTATTATTGCGAGATAAGGTTTTGTCATCTGTTAATGATTCTTTTCTTGCATTCCTTCATGAGCGTAAGCCTAAAAACTTAAAAGATATGGAGGAATACTGTTGTCAGTATGCCACCGCGCATCCCCATGCTACAGTTAGCAATTCTAAAGTGAAAGAAGGGTTGCCAGCTGCTTCGGCAACACCATATGGCCCTAATTTCAAAAAAAAATTTCAGGGTGCTCAACAAAACTGGAATAGGGGAAGTAATCAGAATTACACTCAGAAGCGGAGTAATCCAACACATGATGGTTCTTCGTCTATGAATTGGAGACAAGATGGTAGTTCTCGTAATTTTAGTGGTAATAATTTGAGACACTTTCGCAAAGGCTATCCAAATAATAACTATTCGAACTTTCGAGGTAATCATTCTCGACGTCAAGATTATGACGATGGTGAATTTAGAAACCGGGATTCAAACCGGAATGATGATTACAATAGGCAATATGATAACAATTACAGGGGAAATGATAGTCGAAATAATTACAGGGGAAATGATAATCGAGGCAGACCTAGATTTAACAAAAAAAGACCTTTCCAACAGGCAAACTCTGCACAACAAGAGTTTGATGGAGCCTGTAATACAGTAAATGATAGTGGTAACTCTAGGGCTATCACTGGTTGTGCTTTCGATTTTGGGAGAGCAACTGAATGCCCCCAATGCTTAACATTGTTCGACTCATCGACTGTATCTACTCTAAGTTGTGGTCACCCTCTTCCTGCTCTACCTGCTACAGTTGCGCATGATGGGAGAGGATCTCTCATCTTACATAAAGGTCTAATAAATGATAGGCTAGTCTCAGTACTTTTCGATTCGGGATGTACTACCGTCGGGGTTAGGGAGTCTCTGATAGATCCTTGCTGTGCCACTGGAAAAACAATCAAATGTGTTACATTTGGTGGTACTATGGAAAGTTATCCTACTGCTATTATTAGGATTGACACTCCCTTCTTCACAGGAGATGTCCATGCATGTCTTCTTCCTAATCCTATTGCGGATCTTATAATCGGTCGTATTCATGGGGTTAAGGAATGCACCCCGCAACAAATTTCTAGTTGGGAGAAAAAAAACATTCAAACGGTCAATGCAGTGGTGACAAGAGCTCAAGCTCTTAATCCCCCAACTTCATCGGATAATAGTAATGAAGTTGATAGCCAAGACGAGCACTTGGTGATTTCCCATGACTCGTTTGTTAAACGTCAAGAAGAGGATCCTTCTTTGAAGAAATTCTTCCTTCTTGCAAAGAAAGGGGATCCCAATCAAAATACTAATCACAAATCGTATATTACTATGAAGAATGGTATATTGGTACGGATGGTACAACACTCGGACAAGTCTATGCACTCGCAAATTCTTGTGCCTAAGTGTATGAGAGCCTTAATTCTTCAGCATGCACACGATTCTCAGTGTGCTGGACACATGGGGTTTTCCAGAACTAAAACTAGAGTCCTTGCGTCCTTCTTTTGGCCATTCGTGAATAAAGACATCCGAATTTATTGCCGATCTTGCAAAATTTGTCAAGAGGTCAAGTCTAGAGGTCCGAGACATGCTGCTCCTATTCAGGCTGCAGATATTCCGATTCGGCCGTTTCAGAAAATGGCTATAGACATCATTGGTCCGTTCAAGATTAAGTCAGCCAGAGGACACCAATTTATCCTCACTTGCGTGGACATGTGCACGCGTTGGCCAGAGGCTATTCCTCTGAAGAGCATATCAACTGTCGATATCGCTGATGCTCTTTGGCTCATATTTTCTCGTCTGGGATTCCCCGGAGAAATACTGTCGGACCACGGCACTCAGTTAATTTCGGACGTTATGTCTCAGGTAATGGCTACGCTAGACATTAAAAGGTCTCTCAGTAGTATTTATCATCCAATGTCCAATGGATTGGTAGAACGTCTTAACAGGACACTAAAGAACTTACTTGGCAAGATAACGGAGGATCATCCTGAAGATTGGGACAGGGTTTTACCTGCAGTCCTCTTTGCCTATAGAGAAGTTCCCAACGAGCATACAGGGTTTTCTCCTTTCGAACTTGTCTTTGGTGCGCAACCGCGCGGTCCGATGTCCTTGTTACACGATTTGATAACTTCTGATAATATTGACGATGATACACAATCGTCATATGAATATGTCATTGCTCTTAGAGAAAAGATTATCGAATCGTGCAGGTTAGCAACTTCATCTTCCGAATTTGCGAAAGAAAAAGCTAGGCGATTTGCTAACAAGAAAAGACGCCTACGTCAACTTTGTCCTGGAGACAAAGCATATGTCTTACTTCCCTCAAGAGAGAATAGACTTCTCATTTCATGGAAAGGTCCATACACTATAGTCTCCAAAATTTCCGATGTCGACTATATTGTCGATGTGGATGGAAGGCATAAAACCTTCCATATAAATATGCTAACAGAGTTTATTGAACGTCCAGACTATTTGCAGCCTATTTTCCAGGCGATGGACGACTCTCCAGTCCAACATGGTCACATCTCATCCCTGTCCGTTATACAGGATGAGGAAACTATTTTTTCTGACGTTAACTTACCTCTTCCTGCGATTCCACTGAATTCAACGGAATCGTGGAGGGACGTTACAATCTCTTCGAACTTGTCTTTTGAGGAGCAACGTCAAGTATCCTCTACGCTACAATCATATCAGGATGTCCTTACCGACATTCCTGGACACACAGATGTCATAGAACATGACATCATACTTACTGATCGTAATCCGATCAGAGTAAGACCATACCCAATACCTATTCATTTTCAAGCACAAGTCGAGAAAGAATTGGATGAAATGATTCAACTGCAAATAATTGAACCATCCACTTCAGCTTATTCTTCGTCGATAGTTATTGTTCGAAAGAAAGACAATAACATACGTCTTTGCGTTGACTATCGCAAATTAAATCAAGTTACGAAGTTCGATGCTGAACCTATGCCATTATTAGATGATCTACTTATTAGACTTTCTAAAGCTAAATTCTTTACTAAACTAGACTTGTCGAAAGGTTATTGGCAAGTCCCACTGACGGAACACGCCAAACCTCTCACTGCTTTTTCGACACCTAGGGGTCTGTTTCAATGGAATTTTATGCCTTTCGGGCTTATGAACGCCCCAGCGACTTTCGTGCGCATGATGCGACGAATTCTATCAGATCGTGCAGATGTCATCGCATATTTAGACGACATCTGTCTTTTCAGCGATACTTGGGAAGAACACTATTTGGGTCTAAAGGAATTGCTATCTACTCTACGTGAGCATAGTTTGACTGCAAAACCCTCTAAAGCTTTTGTTGGGTTTAGTGAAATTTCCTTCCTAGGTCATCGAGTTGGTCATGGTCTGTTGAAGACAGAGGACCAAAACATTTCGAAGATATTAAATATCTCGGTTCCGAAGACAAAAAAGCAAGTGCGTAGTCTCTTGGGATTGATACAATTCTATGGAAGATTCATTGAGAATCTGTCCTCCATTATGGCACCACTTTCATCGTTATTGAAAAAAGGTTCTCCTAATATGGTGCGTTGGTCCCAGGAATGCCAATCTTCATTGGATCAGGTTAAGAATTTGTTCTCATCTCATCCTATCTTAAGACTACCAACGATTGATAAGACTTTTGTTCTTCGTAGTGATGCCTCTTCCACTGGGATTGGAGCGGCACTAATGCAGGAATATTCAGGAACTCTGCATCCTGTAATGTATATTTCTAGGAAGCTAAATGCGGCAGAAAGGAATTACTCGGTTTTAGACCGTGAATTGTTGGCTATGGTTTGGTCCATTCTTAAGCTACAAAGGTTCCTTCTGGGCGCGCATTTCTTTATGGAAACCGACCAAAAAGCTCTTACGGCTATGCAAAGTAAGGATTTGAAGAGCTCGAGATCTACTCGTTATGCTATTGCTCTTCAGCCTTTCCATTTCACGGTGCGAGCTATCCGTGGTTCGGATAATGTGATGGCGGACATATTTTCCAGATGCCCACATGATTCCAGTTAAATCTTGTGTCCTAGTTTTTCCTGATACACTTTCGGACTTAGGTCTGTCCTTAATATCCTAATATGTTGTAATACAAATGTATTTGGATGATGTTTAGATAATTTAACAAATTTCATTTTGTCCATCCATCAGTGATATGTTGCTAATATAGCATTGTAATTCATGACATTTGTATATTGCTATAATTATAGTATTTAGTAATGTTTGATATATGATTGGTATTGCCAGCAACTTAGGTTTCTTTAATGGTACCCCCTTAGTTTGTTTGGCTTAAAGGAAATATTTTCTCCTATGTTGGGAGATGATTTGTATCCTCTTCAGACGCTTTGTTTATGCGTCTATTGTACCTGATATTAGGTTCATTTTTTCATGAGCACATAAGTGATACTTGTGCAATCTTGCTCATGGACATATTAAGAAAAAAAAAAAAAAAAAATTCATTTTTTTTTTACAGGGGGGTTCTAGTAATATGTTGCTGTCATTTTTTACGGAGTCATCTGTCAAGTTATTTGCTTATGTTTTTATCATAAGAATAATTGTGTCTTTACCTGCGATGTCAGGTTGATTAGGGGTTGTCTTCCCTTGTTTATTCATTCATTGTGTTTGACCTTTAGGGTCAAAGGTAGACAGTTCTGGCGTATGCCCATAGGCAGGGTTTTTTAAGCGGGAGTTGAGTTAGACTTCCGGCAAGCCGTGAAGTGTCCTGGGTTTTTCTGAAGGGACCAAGGGTCCATTGTGTTTTTCGGGGAGAATCTTCGAAGTGACTGCGATGGCAGTTTTCCCCAGTGAATCTCTGTGCGTTGGAATGACAGCAGAGTTCCTTATTATGTTCTGTGGATTCGGTTACAGGTAATACTGACTTTTTCCATTACTATGCTTTCGGTGGCAGAACATGTTAGAAGATTGCCTAGTCTGTGAACTGCAGCTCACCGATCCTCCATTTCAGAACTTATATTTTGTGCTCGAGGTAGCCATCCAAGACTATTAGTCTTTATATTGTCCAGAAATCCAGTGATGAAGATATATTGTGGGAACCGCAGATTGGCGGTATTTATGTCTACAATAAGCATTACTGCAGGGTTGATTGTAACCTGCTTATCAGAAGTACACAGCTGACGTCAGAACGAGGACTGTGTTTTCGGCTAATGTACTACAGCCTAATACAGTGCAATTGGCGGGGAATGCCAAGTTGCACCTATGTGTCAAAGTGATTAAGGTATCTGACGCGTTTAGTCAGTGATACCAGGGCGACGCCACGAACTGTCATTATTGAAGAACATTGTATTGACCATGCACGAATATTCAAATGTTTACCAGCTTGTGGAATGCCTAATGTATACCTATCGATTTCCGGTCAGCATGACCTTGTTACACTGACTGTTCCTGTTGATATCATGTGTGTTCTCGTCAATAAATGTTTTGAAACGTGCCTGCAGTGTCCAAGCATCCTTGACTACTGCATGTGAGTGTATGGGTTGCAGGGTCTACATATATACGAGCCTAAACACATTCGCGCCTTCATTCGCACCCACACTCAGTTCATCATACGCTCGCACTACACACCTAACAACATGTATACTGTCTTGGGCCAGTGATCACCTCAACAAGAGAAAAAGACAGTTACAACAGCCAAAAAGAGTAATGAGGATGTCCTGAAAGAGGCCAATGCACAAAGTAAACTTATGTCACAAGTTAGAAAGAAGCAATCCACATTTTTTTGGGCATGTTATGAGAAGAGGAAAGCTGGAATATATCGTAACAACAGGTAAACAAAGGAAAACGAGATAGGGGAAGACAAAGAGAGCAAATACTGGACAGTTGGACATCGTGGTATGAAAGCAGGTCAACAATAGAATTAATAAATTGTACTGGAGTCAGGAAGCTGTGGAGAGACATGATCTCCTATACCACATGGTATGTCAAGAAGAAGAAGACCCAATTCCCTTCTCCACCGGTTTTGTAATGTCCTTCTATTTCTCTTGTCCTGGATACTCCAGAACAAGGACTGCCGTGTAATGCTATTGAGTGGTTTCCTCAATGTGTGTCCTCTCCAATGCCAATGCCTTTTCTACACGTCTTGTTTCAATATTAATTGTCTGGTTCTCTTCATCTGTACATCACTGGTGATCTTGTTGTATCACTTTAATCCTTCTATTCCAGGCAAGCACCCATTTATGAAAGTCTGTAGCTTCTTGATTGTCATCTTTGTTGTTCTCCATGTTTCAGTGCCATACAACAGGAATGCCTTGACATCTGTCCTGATGATTTCCATTTTTGTGTTGGACTTAATTTCTTCTGTTTCATCGCAGTAAAAGCCCCTCTTGCTTTCTGTATCCTATTTTTTTTATCACTGTCCATTTCTCAAAATTTGTCTATGATATGGTCATGATAGGTATATGAACCCACATCTTGACCTGCTGGTTCTCCTAGGCAGCTGGGCTAACATTTGCCACATTTACTCTCATAACCTTGCCTTTACTCAGTGGATTTTCAGAATAAATTGCAGTGACCTCTCACCCAGTATCAAAACTAGAACAGTCACGTAATGTACTATTAACACACATTCTTATGTCATTTCCAACAAGTATTTACAAGTTTGTCCCATACAGTTCTTGGGGGGTCTCTAGGGAGACAAAAAAGTATAGGGCCTCTGCAGCCTCAAGCATGTCATAAAAGGCTACTAATATGAGGTTGTGCATGGGACTGGCAACCTCATCATGTACAATTTTAAAAATAAATTTAGCAGAAATCACAGCTACAAGAGTTTGATCTTCGGAGCAGGATTCCTCAAGGAGGCCATCTGCTGTGATTGCTCCATAAAGAGAGAAAAAAAAAAATAGGTCATGATGATGATTTACAAGTTTGTTAAGTACATCTTCAGAGTTCCACTGGTCATCAAAACCTAGCACAAACACAGCTACCACAGACACAGAAGCCAATTAACTGACGTATGTTTACCTACCAAAATAAGAAGCGGGGACAAAACATACCAGCAAGCAACAAAGAAAATGTTTGGCTTGCTGCCTGTCATTAGTTGAATATTTTCTGCCAGATTTCTTGCACCTGTGAGAGCAAAAGTATTCTTAATTATACATTCTCAGCAAAAGCATTCTTGATTTTACATTCTCAGCAAAAGAACTTACCTCCATCAGACCTCCTTAACATCATCCTGCATTTATCTATCAAGAGGTCCATGGACTACAGGTTTAGAAACCCTGATAATAGAGTTACAAACTTTTATCTGGCTGTGTGTTCTCTATTCCAAATGATGTCCTGCACTCAGTTTGAAATTTTACTTCTTCCATTCTGTTGGCAAATCTCTCTGCCTTCTCATTGACAAATATACTGGAGTGGACAGGAATGCTATTTAGGCTTTAGCATTTCCCCCATTTCCCATGATGGTTAATGTAGTTGATTTTAGTGCTTCTTCCTCAGCTTTTAAAGTTTTCTGAAAAATTTTCAACTGCCACTGGGATATGGTTTTCCTGTCCATTCTTTCGTTTTGTATATATGCCCCCTCCTCCACTTTTTAATAGCTGTTTATGCTAATCCATCTGTTTATGTGTTCATTCTGCAGTTGGGAATGTTCTTTTTTTATGTACTCCATAGCTATGTGCTTCCTTTTGGCGCATATTTGGCTGCATTTTTTGTCATCACGTCTGGTATATGTCAACCGACTCTGTGCATCCTGTTTGCCTTCATGGTGGGAATGTATCTGCTCATCATTAGGGGTTCAGCTTTGGTCTATGCAAAGTCTGGTAATATGTATGAAGTTCTTTTGAGTGTTCTGCAAAGCAGCTCCTCTACACTAGCCCTGCCCTACCTTTTCAAGTTCAATAAATGTGGTCAATCTCTTTACATTATATATATGTATGCAGCTTTTTTTAATTGCATATGGTCTCTTGCATGACATTATAATTTTTTTAAGCAACAATAGGGTTCATAATGTGTTCATAAGGAGCAACATTCATTCAAAGCGGCCAAGTATAGCGATCTAGCCGCGGATCTGAGACACGATGGATTCAGTGCAAGGGTCATGGCGGTTGAAGTGGGCGCAAGAGGGCTTGTGGCTGCATCAATGTATGATTTATTGAAACTGTTGGGGTTGAAGGGACAGTCTAGAACAAGGGCACTGAAGAGGCTTAGCGAAACTGCCGAAAAGGCATCAGGCTGGCTGTGGAACAACCGCAGTGGGCAATGGAGATCGTGACGGTAAACGCTGCGGTACAGAAAACACCAAAATTTTTCTAAGTCCACAGCGCTGAGTTTATATGGTGTACTAGTGAGGGGGCTGCGACTCTGGGGAAACAGGCGATGTATACTATAGGGAGTGTGTCAGGTACAGAATTTCAGTGGCGTGCGGCACGCAGTGGCTAAGGTTCGTCGGCTGCGCGCTCGTGTCTCAGTGTGTGTCCTTAGTTGTGAAGGGCGACGGAATGAACGGAATAATTTGTCTTTTCTTTGTTACTTTCACAACTGCCCCCACGGCTGGCGTTGTGGATTAAAAGTTGCTACCGTAAGTGAAATGGGTTCATTTTCGATACAAGACAACAGGAAGCTGAGACGCTTGGGAGTCATGACCCAAGTGGGCCCGCCCCCCTTAGAGTGTAAAGGAGTAATCGGGCCGAAACACTTGTCAGATGGGGGGACTTCTTCTGATGATCAGATTGCTTCCTGTTGTATCGCTCTGTAAAGAGTTTCCTATCATAGTTGCATGGTCAAACCAGTGACGATCGGGAAAAGACCGATTGACTTCTGGAAAGACAGATGACACTGGGAAAGACTAGAAACCGGCTGACCGGTTTAGCACCCCGTAAGCTGTATTCAATTGCTATAGGACCCAAAAACGATAGATGCCCCCAGGATTCACCGAAAGGGGGGGAGGATGATGAATCCACAGGCGCCTCAATGGAATCGACCAGACCCGTTACACGGACTTCGAGCTCTGAACAACGGCTGGAATTTCCATGTGCCTGTGGTAGGGAATTCTCTACTCAAAAAGGAATGAAAATCCACAGAACGAAAAAGGGGTGTGGGAGGTCATCAGGGGGAGATCAACAGCGCTCTGTCTCGACGGATAAGACGTTAGAAGAACGCAGCCAGGAGTCAATCCACAGTGCTGAGTACATTCAAGTTGATCTGCCAGATGATGATCTCACACACTTCTTGGACGGGAAGAGAGATGCAATAAAGTTTCCACCTGCCAGTGCAAAAGGGCTTTGGGAACAGCTGGACGAAGCCTTGGCAAAAGAGTTGGATAACAGCCTGAAGCAGCTAACTTTGGAGAAGAAGCTGGAAATCTTCGGCGACATAATATATCTGCACTGTCGCAAAGTGTTCGGAGTGAGGGAGGCAAGGGAAAGTAACCCACCACGGAAAAGTAGAAGACAAATTAAAATAGATGAAATCAGGAAACAGAAGAAGCATGCCCGAAAACTGTTCAAGAACGCAGTTGCCACAGAGAAGGAAGGGTTATGGCAAGTTTGGGAGCACCTGAAAGGCCAACATAATGCCCTTTGTAGAGCGGAAAGGTTGTGCAGGAAGAGAAGGAAGACTCGAAGGGATAGGGAAAGATTCTTTAGGGAGCCCTTCAAGTTTGCCAAAGAACTGTTTGAGCAGCCACGGTCGGGTACGCTAAACATCAGGAAAGAAGACCTGGAAGAACACCTCAGAATGACATATTCAGATGGTCGCAAAAATGAGCCGCTCAGCAGCATGGCAGGCCTTAAATGGCCGGGTAAGCCAGGAGCTGAATTTAACACCAAGCCCCCAACGGTGCAAGAGGTAGAAAGCATTGTCCAGAAAGCTCGGTGCAAGTCAGCTCCAGGTCCTAATGGTGTTCCATATGTGGTGTATAAAAGATGCCCTGAGGTTCTCAAACGACTGCTCCGTTTACTGAAGAATGCGTGGAAAACCCAACTCGTAAGCAAGGAATGGAGAAAGGCAAACGGAGTCTACATCCCGAAGGAACAAAATTCCACAGACATCAGTCAGTTCAGGCCAATCTCACTACTCAACGTGGAAGGGAAGATATTCTTCTCAGTAATGGCGAAAAGACTCACTACATACCTCCTGGCAAATGGGTACATTGACACTACCATTCAGAAAGGAGGTATCCCAGGTACACCAGGATGTCTAGAGCATGCCACAATGATCTGGGAAGCAATCCAAAAGGCAAAGTCTGACAGAACAAACCTCCATGTAATCTGGTTGGATCTAGCGAATGCTTATGGATCCGTTCCACACCAGATGTTGTGGCAGGCCCTAGAAATGTATCATGTTCCACAAGAGATTGCAGCAATGCTGAAGCTGTATTTCGCAGGGTTTTCTGTCAGATTTTCAACCAGAGAGTACACAACAAAGTGGATTGGCCTTGAAGTTGGAATTGCGATGGGATGTACCATCTCTCCGATACTATTCGTCATGGCTATGCAGGTAATCCTCAATGCGGCTGAAGGAATGGCTATAGGTCCAAAGCTCGGAATGTGTCACATGCCACCGCTCAAAGCATTCATGGATGACACAACAATTCTGACATCAGATGAACATCAGGCCCGGAGGATGTTAGCACGCCTGGATGAACTAGTCAGCTGGTGCAGAATGAGCTTCAAACCCAAGAAGTCGAGAAGCCTATCAGTCAGGAAAGGGAAGATAGCAGAGGTCATATTCACGGTTTCCAGCCAAAGAATCCCTACTGTCATTGAGGAACCTGTTAAAAGTCTTGGCAGGGTGTACGATGCCTCTTTAAAAGACTCGAAGGCAGTGCAACAGACAATAGAAATGGCAGACAGAGGACTACAGATCATAGACCAAAGCAGACTCCTGGGAAAGTTCAAACTGTGGTGCCTCCAGTTCATGTTGATACCGAAGTTGCTGTGGCCACTGCTTATATATGAAGTAAGCACAAGTACAGTGGAAGCTATAGAGCAGAAGGTCAACAAGTTCATGAGAAAATGGCTAGGGGCACCACCAGGTCTGTCAGATGTAGCACTGTACTGCAAAAAGTCAAAACTTCTGCTTCCCTTCAAGTCAGTTGTTGAAGAGTACAAAGTTGGAAAAGCAAGGCTTGCAATGATGCTACGCGAGTCAGCTGATGACGTGGTTAAGTCCATTCAGCCCACACTGAAAACGGGAAGGAAGTGGAGAGTGGAAGAAGCTGTTGATGCTGCTGAAGAGTCACTCAAACTGAGAGAGGTAATCGGATACACACAAACGAATAGACGGGGATTTGGGCATGGTGACATCCGCTGGTGGTCCAAGGCATCAAGCAGGGAACGCAGAGACATGGTAGTTCAGGAGATACGAGGAGCTGAGAATGATGATAAGAGGTTGCTAAAAGCAGTGCAGCAGGTCCAACAAGGCCAATGGACTACATGGGAAGGAGCCCTGCAGAGATCCTTGACATGGAATGATATATGGCATATGGCACCTCTTAGGCTCAGCTTCGTGGTTAGATCAATGTATGACCTGCTGCCGTCGGCCACCAACCTTGTGAAATGGGGAAAGTCGGATGATGAGCAGTGCCCCCTGTGCCAGGGGAGGCAGACACTTGAACACGTGCTCTCAGCGTGTAAGGTGGCATTAGGGCAAGGACGATACACTTGGCGCCATAACAAAGTGCTAAATGAGCTTGCTGCGACAATAGATCAGGCAAGAATGAAAGCGAATAGCAAAGTCCGGCCAGACACCACAAACACATACTTTCTGAGGGCAGGAAAGTCAGCACCCCCCAAACCGAGTAAACCTGGTAGCAGTTTACCATCTCTTCTTGACTGTGCAAACGACTGGGAGATGGCGGTAGACCTACCTGGACGGGGGGCATATCCAGAGAGTATCAGAAAATCGCGGAGACGGCCGGATATAGTGCTTCATTCTTCAGCAACGCTTCAGGTCATACTGATTGAACTGACCGTGCCATTTGAATCCAGATTAGACGAGCAACATTCATTCAAAGCGGCCAAGTATAGCGATCTAGCCGCGGATCTGAGACACGATGGATTCAGTGCAAGGGTCATGGCGGTTGAAGTGGGCGCAAGAGGGCTTGTGGCTGCATCAATGTATGATTTATTGAAACTGTTGGGGTTGAAGGGACAGTCTAGAACAAGGGCACTGAAGAGGCTTAGCGAAACTGCCGAAAAGGCATCAGGCTGGCTGTGGAACAACCGCAGTGGGCAATGGAGATCGTGACGGTAAACGCTGCGGTACAGAAAACACCAAAATTTTTCTAAGTCCACAGCGCTGAGTTTATATGGTGTACTAGTGAGGGGGCTGCGACTCTGGGGAAACAGGCGATGTATACTATAGGGAGTGTGTCAGGTACAGAATTTCAGTGGCGTGCGGCACGCAGTGGCTAAGGTTCGTCGGCTGCGCGCTCGTGTCTCAGTGTGTGTCCTTAGTTGTGAAGGGCGACGGAATGAACGGAATAATTTGTCTTTTCTTTGTTACTTTCACAACTGCCCCCACGGCTGGCGTTGTGGATTAAAAGTTGCTACCGTAAGTGAAATGGGTTCATTTTCGATACAAGACAACAGGAAGCTGAGACGCTTGGGAGTAATGACCCAAGTGGGCCCGCCCCCCTTAGAGTGTAAAGGAGTAATCGGGCCGAAACACTTGTCAGATGGGGGGACTTCTTCTGATGATCAGATTGCTTCCTGTTGTATCGCTCTGTAAAGAGTTTCCTATCATAATGTTTATCTGAGAAACCACATTGCTGTTTACTATGCCATTTTTTTGTTGTTACTCTAATCACTGCCCACATTTTGGCTTCCACATTCTAATCACTGCCCACATTTTGGCTTCCACATTCTAATCACTGCCCACATTTTGGCTTCCACATTCTAATCACTACCCACATTTTGGCTTTCACATTCTAATCACCGCCAACATTTTGGCTTTCACATTCTAATCAATGCCCACATTTTGGCTTCCACATTTAAGTACTTGCTTTCTGCATCATCAGAGCTTTATTTTTTACTTCCACAACAAAAAAGTTTGTAATCTTTTTTTTTTCTTGTATATGTTAGTAATAATGCTTTTGTTTTAGCAAGTCCTGCATTTGTATGTGATGTAAATTCTGTCTGATTTTATTAACTTGCCCAAGTATTTACATTTGCTTCATAGTTGCCCCATGAACACAATAATTATAATATATAGATTACTGACATATACATTAACTCACTCACCATAAAACCAACAGATGCCTATGACTTCAAAAAATGCTAGCACCATAAGAGAGAGGGCAGCAGCGTAGTAATCAATTAGTTGGAAGAAATAGAAGCCTCCCTGAAGAAGAAAAAAGTATGCAATATAAAAATAGAATCAAAATAACAATGCTACAGCAATTACTTCATCACAATATACATTAAAGCAGGGTAGTGGAGTTGGCCAAAAAAATGTTCTGACTCCTGAAATTTAAGAAGTTCAATTCCGACTCCCGACTCTGACTACAGTTTTTTTTACTAGCATACGGCATAAAATTCGGAGTTGGAGTCCAGACATATTTTACTGACTCCAATTCTGACTCTACTAAAAAAATGACCGGCTGCACAACTCCACAGCCTTGGATTAAACCACACAGTAGTTTGTTCACCACAAAGTTGTAAGGAGATTTCCCTTTTTAATAAAAATAATAAGCAAAAGTGAAGAACAATCGTTACCCTTCAGCTCCGCAAGAGCCATAGGCTTTCAACAAATTCATGCTGACCTCCTGTCCTGTGCCATCTGTTCCAGGTCTTTAGATGCCTTCTTCATCCCTTTAATTTCTGACTCCAGTTCTCTTCTCTGAGTGTTTTTCAACCTTCCTCTAGCTCTCTTACACGGGGATACCAGAACAAGGACTGCCTTGTAATGCTATCAACAGGTCTCCTCAAAATGCATCCTATCCATCACCACCATTTTCTCCTCATACCCTTGATCCACTGTTACTGCCTGGTTCTTGCCATCTGTTCCATATTGGTGACTTTGTCATACCACTTCAATCCATCTGTTCCATGCAAGCACCCATTTTTGAAAAGTCTAACTTTTTTGGTTGTTGTTTTTGTTGTTTTCTGTGTGTCAATCAATCAATCTTAAGCTCCAAGAGAAGCATAAACCTTCAACAAACACATGCCAAGTCCTCCTGTCACGTGCCATCGGCTCAAGCTCTTTCCTCATTTTCCTCATCATTTTAACTTGTCTCCAGTTCTCTTCTCTGCTTCTCTTTCCCTGGGGATTCCAGAAAAAGGACTGCGTTGTAATGCTATTAACAGGTTTCCTCAATATGTATCTCATACATCTCCAGCATCTTCTCCTCTCTTGTTCCACTGGCACTTGTCTGGTTCTGGTCATCACTTCCACATTGGTGAAGTTTTCTGTCTGTCAGAGCCATATAACGGGACTGTCTTAACATTTGAGCTTAATGATTTCTGTGTTGGCCTTGATTTCTTTTGATTTCCACATATTTCTAAATGCAATGAGAGCTTCTCTCACTTTTTTTTATATTCTTATTTTGATATCGAGCATCCGATTGACAGAGTGGTTAGAGCACTGGTCTCTCGCGGCAAAAGTTCCAGGTTCGATTCATGGTATCATCATGCTCCAGTCTACCCAGCTGTAAATGGGTACCTGACTTTACTCTTGAGTTAGGGAAGGAAAAGGCAGCGAGGAAGGGAACTGGTCCCCCCACCTCTCGATGCTGGACCTAGTATAGTGAAGTCTCTAACACTTCACTCCCCTATGGCAGTATCTGCTATGGGACTAAGAGAGATGAGAGATTTTGATATCACTGTCCGTCACTCCAACTTTGTTTACATAAAGCAGGATACAGCTGCAAACTTAAGGATGAACACTGAAATACCTTTATCCTACAACGTAAGGCCATGAAACACTATATGAGGGAAGGTAAAAAAGTAATGCCTCCTATTTTTTATGTATGTAAATACTGCATCGGTGTGCAATTTGTAAATTTAGCAGGATTCCTCAAACACTCTTCTGCACTGTATATCATTACCAACCTG
Organism: Oreohelix idahoensis; assembly: GCA_024509875.1. Taxonomy (NCBI): domain Eukaryota; kingdom Metazoa; phylum Mollusca; class Gastropoda; order Stylommatophora; family Oreohelicidae; genus Oreohelix; species Oreohelix idahoensis. Next base: position 93,116 of record JAMPIV010018147.1, on the reverse strand, counting down.
TTTCAGTAACAGGTGGCACCACTGTAACAGTTTAAAAATGGCTGCCAAAGACGTTCAGTTAAAACAACGTTATGTCATAGAATTCCTCAATGCTGAAGGCGAGACCCCAATTCGCATCCCCGAATGTTTGAAGAATGTTTATGGAGATTCAACAGTGGATGTTAGCACTGTCCGACGTTGGGTTCATCGTTGTGACGAAGCTGAAGTAGGTCAATCCTCAATGGCTGACGCAAAGCGGACTGGCCATCCGTCTACCGCAGTTGATGGCATCATTCGTGGTGACCGTCGGGTAACACCGGATGAACTTTCTTCCATGTTGTCCATTAGTAAAGGCAGTGTCCAGAACATCATTAAAGACCTGGGTTATTCAAAAGTTTGTGCACGGTGGGTACCCAGAATGTTGACAGACAGACATAAAGAAACAGGGAAAACCATAGCCATCAGCCTCCTGCACCGTTACGAAACTGAAGGAGAAGAGTTTTTATCGAATATTGTGACAGGTGATGAGACTTGGGTTCATTTTTTTGAACCAGAATCCAAGAGGCAGTTAATAGAATGGCATCACACAACATCGCCGACAAGAAAGAAGTTCAAAAGTTCACCATCTGCAGGGAAAGTTATGGCCTCCGTGTTTTGGGATGAGAAAGGTGTGATTCTTCTCGACTTCTTGGAACAGGGAAACACGGTGAATGCAGACCGTTACATTGAAACTTTGAAGAAGCTTAGAGGTCATCTTCGGCAACTTTACCCATTAAAAGATCAGAGAACTGCCCTACTGTTGCATGATAATGCCACGCCACACACCGCTAAACGCACCATTGATGCGATTGCAGAATTTGGCTGGACATTATTACCACATCCCCCTTACAGTCTCGATCTTGCACCTTCTGACTTCCATCTGTTTGGACCACTGAACGAAGATCTTCGTGGACATCACTTTGAGGACACCGAGACCCTTAAAAGCGCCGTACTCCAGTGGTTTAGGAAAAAGGGCACATATTTTTACCGTGCGGGGATACATGCCCTTGTGAGAAGATGGACAAAAACTGTAACAAATAACGGAGACTACATTGAGAAATAAATTTTTTGAAGTTCAGACTTGGGGGCTACATTTCAGTGTGAATTTTATCTGTTTTCTTGCCTATTGAATGAAATTAAAAATTACGAGGCATTACTTTTTGACCGTCCCTCGTACTAGTAAACATTATTACTCATACCAACCTGAGTAATGTTTGGAAGTCCACAGAGGAAGGATATAAAACACACAATCCCAACAAGGACCTCTTTCCTCTTTAAGTAACGCCTCACTGAGCCTGCAAAGTGGTCTTGTATTGTCGTAACAATCACCTCAACAGATGCAAACTGGAAAATAAAAATGCAGGCTGAAAAGAGCAGCTATCACATAACATCAGCATGCAGCAAAAAAGTAACAAAGACTACCAACTATGACACAAATTCATAAAGAGATGCTTTCAGAAATATAAATATTGGAATGCAACCCCTTTTTAAACCTTTTTTTTTTTAAATTCAGAGCTCAGAATATAAAGTGTATATAATGAAGATATATATATACATATCAGTGAAGAAAAGAAAAATATATATGCAGTGAAGTGCACTTCATTCCAAGTACGATTCAGACTTGATCTGAAGATCCAAACATGTCCTTGTGTTAGTTCTATTTGTGAATACTAAAAAAAAGTTTTTAATTTTGAAGTCTGAATTAATGACAAAGTTTGAATCAAACCCTTTACTACCTTCTTCCCCTTGTATTTGAAAATACTATCTAATCCCTGCATTCGTTTCAACAAACATCTGCTGACTGCTATATAAAACCATAATTTCCTTCCAGTTCGCATCATCCCCCCCCCCTTCTCCACATACACACACACATATGGCTGGCAGAGCAAAACTTACCTGGCTGTCAATGCCCAAACAAACCAGCATGAAGAAAAATAAGAAAGCAAACAACTGCGAGACTGGCATAGTGTTAAATGCCTGTGGGTAAATCACAAAGACCAGGCCTGGACCTGAAACAAAGCAAACAAAGGAGAATGTATTCAGAATTATCAGTCAGCATGTGGGAAATGAAAACGAAATGGCTTATCATTAATAATCTCAATATTGCAAATGGCTGTACGTGACCTCATAATATCCCGGGTGATTAAAGTCAGGCCCTATATTTACATTTTGATATCCTCTTTCTTCATCAACAAGTAAGGTCAAGGTAGTCCCATAGCAGATACTGCCATAGGGGAGTGAAGTGTTATAGACTTCACTATACTATGTCCAGCTTCTAGAGGTACAGTGACCAGTTCCCTTCCTCGCTGCCTTTTCCTTCCCTAACTCAAGAGCAAAGTGAGGTACTCATTTACAGCTGGGTAGACTGAAGTGTGTCAATACCGCGAATCAAGCCAGGCACCTTTACCATGAAAGACCAGCGCTCTAAGCATTCTGTCAATCAGACACTCCATTGGTACATGAAACAAATGTCAAACCAAGTAGCTGCAGCTGCTATATGACTAAAATGTTTTTGTTTTTTTCTGGAAACAAAATAACAATAAAATAAACTCTAAAATGGGTAATAAAGGGATGTTACCGAGGCCCGAAAGGGGAGCAAAGAATAGTAACACTGTACCCTACCATGCATGTCATAAAAAGCGTCTAAGGAGGGTTAGGTATGGGGCTGGTTACCCCATCCCGTAAAATATTTTTTACCACAAAAACTTCGACAAGCACTACGCAACGCTAACGATGGATAGGACACACATTGAGGAAACCTGTTGATAGCATTACAAGGCAGTCCTTGTTCTGGAATCCACGGGGAAAGAGAGGCAGAGGTAGACCAAAAAACACATGGAGAAGAGAACTGGATACAGAAGTGAAAATGATGAAGAAAACATGGAAAGAACTTGAGCTGATGGCACAGGACAGGAAGACTTGGCATTTGTTTGTTGAAGGCCTATGCTCCTTGGGGAGCTAAAGGGTACCGATTGATCTGATTGATTGACAAGAGACAGCACAGAATGCTGCCCGTTATGAAGTCATATGCTGACCAGGCAGAATCTCACACTAAGCTATAATCTCGATATGACATGACATTTTTACATAACAAAATGGTATTCAATTCTCTTTATCAAGATGTTTGTTTCATATAAATTGGTTGGGTAAGAGTGAAGAAATAACAATTTAAAAACAGGAAGTAACTTTTGTATCACCCTGTACAGCAAAACTGCAGCTACATGTGGTTTATAAGCACTCTAGAGATATATAGCACCACAAGATAATGGAAAAGAAAGAGAACGTCGGGCACTCCATAGCTTCAAAAATAGTCAGGTTATGGTGACAGCACGTTTTATATTATACACACTCTTCTTTACTCTATAGTGTAGAAACATGGACAATGAAGAAGCTATCCTATGCCATCCCTTCAAAGTCTGTCCATGTTTTCTTTTGCCTTTTATGTCTAACTCCGGTTCTCTTCTCTCTGCTTTTTTTTTAATCTCCCTTTTTTCTTATGCACGTTCATTTCCTTGAATCCAAAATGCTCGAGGACAGCTTTGTATCAAAAATCAGATTTTTTTTTTTCCCCCAGATGTTGCCTAAAGTAGCCAAAGTCTCTCAAAATGTGTTAGAAGGTTGGCCAAAGTGTGTTCGAAACTCACCCAAAAGTAGCCCAACGTCGCACAAAAATCAGCCCCAAAATAATTCAATTTTCTAAATATTTCGGTTTTGGGGTGTTCGGATTCAAGGATTTGTTGCTGTTTCCATAACTTCAATTTTTTTTACATAGACAGGGGTGTCAGCCCTATGCTAAAACCCCCAACCTGGAGGACCAGGGTGTCTGCTTTCGTCTGACCCTTGCCCGCGCAAACCTGTCCAGCTTAAAAGCTATGCTTTGGACTCCTGAAGGAAAACGAAAGAGAGGCCGACCAAAAACAACCTGGCGGAGGACTGTGGAGGCTGAGATGCAAAGAATGAACCAGAGTTGGGGCACTGTACGAAGGATGGCCGCCGACCGAGCAAAGTGGAATCAATTTGTTGTTGCCCTACAAGACGCCACTAGGCGTGATGGCCGCTGACTGCTTTGATGGTCGGCGGCTAAGGATCAAAGAAGAAGAAAAAGGATTCAAGGATACAAACCTATACCTTGGACATTCCAGATAGGGATTGCTTTGTAATGCTATCAGTTTGTTTTCTTAATGAGTTGAGTTGCCCAAATTATTGTTGAGGTTTTTGTGGCTTAAAGTGTCTACAAGATGGGGTAGTCGGCTCCATGCCCAACCCTTCTTAGTGGCCTTTTACAACATGCCCGCCATTGTTGTCATAACATGGTCTATTCCTTTCTCCATCTTTGTCTCCCTTCCCTTTCCCTCTCTTCTTTCTTCGTCAGTATTTTTCATGTTACAATACGGTCTTTTCGGCGCTTTGGTCGGCGTTTCTCTTTCTCAGACATCACAGCGCCTACTAATGGTAACTGAGCAAATATCACAAATGCTTAAACCCCAAGTTATAAAACATGGCCAGGTGATACACCTTTGTAAAGAATATCATGGCGTCTTAAAGTTTAGAAGCCTCCGTCGCTTCACTGTATCCTATTTGATGGACCTGACCGAAAACACCAGTGTCAAATTTCACTGTATAGGCCAGTACCTGCCTGCGTACAGAGCAACCATTAATTACCGCGCAGTGAGACCCTCCCAATGCAGGTCAAGATTGCATCACTAACAGTTCAGATGCCAGGGAGATAATTTACCTCTGATTATGTCAGAACACCCACTGCCCATCACTCACAATTCAGTGACGTGAGCAGGGCGAAAAACCACGAACAATCTACAAGGTAGAACATGTGAGAAACCACCATAGAAAGAGTGCATCTAAATTGTGAGAAAGTCCAAATTACAAACTCTTTGGTGTTAACCAAGCAGTGTAATACGATTTCACTTTGCTCAGTTGGTAGGACTTCGCAAAAATATGTACGTAGAATATTCATTGGTATAAATGTATGTAGTTCTTGGTTTGTTTTTTGGTTCTTTAAGGACTATCTTCATTGCACATGGACTACTCCACCAGTGCTCCGATCTCCTCCCTTAGATCACACAAGGAGGATCTCAGCACAGTGCACGAACTCTGTAGCACTGGCGAGAGTCCCAATGTGTGTATATAGGAATCACACATTCTATAAATATTTTTGTGGGAGGTAGGTTTCAAATTTTGCCAGGGCAGCGGCCTGATAGGCCTACTCTTTATGATTTATGTAAAGTGAACTTTACAATCAATAACGTTAAGCAACTCTCATGATAGTCACAATATTATTTTCACTTACATTTTCATTTTTACTTTGTGTAGTATAAGTGGTTGAGGAATTAAATATCTGAACGTAAGTTGTACCCTTTACCAAGTGGCCGGGTGATTTTCTTACATTTACTGTCTCATAAATCCATATGTGTGTCATTTCCTCAATATGAGAGGATGGGGACTTAATAATAATTATAATATTCAGTAAGAATAATAGAGGGAGATTTGTCGCAAGGAAACAGAATCCATTCTCACGTGCCATTCTGAGATATTATTTCTTCGTGAGAATATTCTCCTTCCTAATTCATCTCTCACTTGTATAGGAGTCTAAAATTTAACTCTTTAAGTCCCAATCGACTTTATATATCCTCAGAGGTTAGACGCGCTTGGCCCAATCGACTTTAAAAAGCGTTTAGTGTATGTGCCTCTGTTTCTAATTATAACTACCCACAAACCACCCAAAACGTCATTTCCGACTGGAAGTACATTCTTTTAAATACCGCACGTGTTCTAAGAGTGGACGTTTTTCTGTTTTGAGATATTTATTTTAGATTTTTAAAGCGATTTTTTTAAGCGCATATTTTCTAACAAAAAATGGCCACACCCACTTCTTCGAATGGTAGTCCCAAATGGTTAACGTCAGATCAAGCTCGTAAGTTATTTGAAGAAATTTTTGAGATTGATTGTAGTATATTCACAGGATATCGAAAGTGATCTTTTGTGATTTCCTATGGATTTTGTGCTTTCCTATGGATTATGATTATGTGTTTTCCTATGGATAATATCTTCATAAGAGGAGCAGCTCGGCAAGGTAAGAATATATCTATTTCTTTCAAATTTACCTGCTTCTTATTCCACCTCCATTTTACTTTACATTTTACTAACTAATAAGTTTTATTAATAAATTTAAATTATGCACAAGATGCAGTTACTAACAATTATTCATGTGTAAATAATATAATTCCCATCTTTCTGATGTATAAACTGAAATTTCCTCTTTTTTACAATATGACCTGTTGTTGTAATTTGTGAAATTAACAATCTTCTGAGTGTTTATTGATTAAAAACTGATTGTTCTTTGTAAGAGTACTTCTGTTTGTGACATTTTGAAACTTTAATGTTGGATATTCTCATGAGGAACAATTGTAGAAGAATTTTAATGAATACTTTTCCTCTAATTTTGCACCGGCTTCTTCTTTTGTCCTCCATTTTACCTTGAATAACTAATAATTTTTCAATGAAAGCTTTTATACTTGTAGCACAAGAGTAAAGTACATCCAGTTACCTTCAGTTTCATAAACAACAACTAAGTTATTTATGCATAAGAACATTTAAAAAATTTGTTTCCAAATAAAAACACACCGGGTTGACAATTTCATCTTTTTTACAACATGACCTGTTGTTGTAATTTGTGAAATTAACAATCTTCTGAGTGTTTATTGATTAAAAACTGATTGTACTTTGTAAGAGTACTTCTGTTTGTGACATTTTGAAACTTTAATGTTGGATATTCTTATGAGGAACAATTGTAGAAGAATTTTAATGAATACTTTTCCTCTAATTTTGCACCGGCTTCTTTTTTTGTCCTCCATTTTACCTTGAATAACTAATCATTTTTCAATGAATGCTTTTATACTTGTAGCACAAGAGTAAAGTACATCCAGTTACCTTCAGTTTCATATACAACAACTAAGTTATTTATGCATAAGAACATTTTAAAAAATTATTTCCAAATAAAAACACACCGGGTTGACAATTTCATCTTTTTTACAACAATATGACCTGTTGTTGTAATTTGTGAAATTAACAATCTTCTGAGTGTTTATTGATTAAAAACTGATTGTACTTTGTAAGAGTACTTCTGTTTGTGACATTTTGAAACTTTCATGTTGGATATTCTCATGAGGAACAATTGTAGAAGAATTTTAATGAATACTTTTCCTCTAATTTTGCACTGGCTTCTTCCTTTGTTCTCCATTTTACCTTGAATAACTAATCATTTTTCAATGAAAGTTTTTATACTTGTAGCACAAGAGTAAAGTACATCCAATTACCTTCAGTTTCATATACAACAACAAAGTTATTTATGCATATGAACATTTTAAAAAAATATTTCCAAACAACAACAATAAAAACGCACTGGGGTGGCCATTTTTGCTTGGGCCAAACCCACTTTTTTGCTTGGGGCTGAAAGAGTTAACAAGTCACTTATGAGATCCTATATATCTTTCTTACATTTATCTTATCCAACCGTGCTGTGACAATTAATGTCCAGTTTGAAATTACGGTGCGACACGTTACAGTTTTATTATTCTTTACTTCCTTTTTGGGTCCCAGTAATATTTCACAATCATCTCATCATCTCAACCCATAACCCGTCATGGGTCGTAGGGGTGCCATGGTGGAAGCATCAACAGACAGGGTCCTCCACTGCTCTCTATTCTCAGCAATGCGTACAAGTGTGGAGAAACCGTGTCCTGCCTATTCTTTGATGTTATCAGCCCAGGATTTTCTTTGCCTTCCTCTTCTCCGTTTACCTTCGACTGTTCCCTGGAGGATCGTTTTCGAAAGGGAGTCATGACGAGTTACATGCCCAAACCAGGCAAGCTTTCGACGTTTCACTATTGACAAAAGTGGTTCTTGATGGCCTGCATAGGTGTTTATCTTCTCTCTAACATAGACATTTGTTTTGTGCTCTTTATAGCAAATGCGCAAAATTCTTCTATAACATTTATGCTCGAAAGCCTGAATCCTTCGCTCCGTATCTGCAGTGAGTGTCCAGCCCTCACACCCATACAAGAGAATAGATAATACAAGTGATTTGTATAATTTGATCTTCACAGGAAAACTGATGTTACTTTTCCAGATCACATTCAACCTTGTCATGGCAGCTGAGGCCATCTCAAGTCTTGTCTTGATTTCTTTATTTGATCTTCCATCACTACATATAGTGGACCCGAGATATTTAAAGGTGTTAACTTCTTCTAACGTTTGCCCATTTAACGTAATGTTGGTCGGAACATGTTTCTTATGGCTATTCACCAATATCTTGCTTTTTTCTATATTAATTTCCATCCCATATGTTCTTGTTACTTTCTCCAGTCTAGAGGTAAGGTCTTGAAGTTCAACTTCTGTTCCAGCTATCAGATCAATATCATCAGCAAAACGTAGATTACACAGAGGTCGGCCTCCAATCGATATGGTTGATTTATAATCGTAGAGAGCCTCCTGCATAATATGTTCTAGATAAATGTTAAAGAGCACTGGTGACAGGATACATCCCTGGCGAACTCCTACAGTTGTTTTGAAAAATTCTCCAATGTCATTGCTTGCAAAAACAGCACTGCTTGCGTCCTTGTATAGTGCTTCAATGATATCTATGATGTTGGTATCAAAATTGAATTTTCTCATTATTTGCCATAAACCTTCATGCCAGACTCGATCGAAGGCTTTTGTGAAATCGATGAAGTTATGGTATAAATCATGTTGATGCTGGAGATGTTTTTCGATCAGTAATCTAATATTGAAGATTTGTTCTGAGGTACTTCTTTCACAATAAGCTTCATTAAAATAATATGGGTCCAAGAAAATGGAAATAAAAGACAGGGCACAAAAAAGATTATGCTGAAATAAGATCAAAGAAGACATGACAAATACGGAGCTAAATGCCCAAAACAGGATGGCTTGGACAGAACTGGTTGAAGACCTGAGCCCCAGCAGGATCAGATGTACAATATCCCTGAGCAATTAATGGCACAAGGCGATCTTTGTCCTCTCAAGGCTGTGTGTGGTCCCGGTTGCCGGGTCCTCACAGCACAGTAGAGGCAGTGAGTGGGAACTGTGTCTGTGCCAGACTGCCCTTTTTCGAGGACCTTCGGTCCCGAAAGGATTTTGGCTGGGCGGGCGTCTGGGAGACATGGCGAAATGGTTTTATAGCGACAGGAGTAGAGTACACATGAGGGCAAGTTCGGGGCACAGCGGATTGATCTACCGCTTGCTTGTCACATTGATCACAGAAACAACAATTAAAAGTCTGTTGTACCAATATACGCCGCTAGGTGTGACGGAACAACGGACGATTTCTTGTTGCCCTAATGACGCCGCAAGGTGTTGTGGCCGAAGACTGCTTGGTCGGTCGGCGGTCAAAGGAATAATAATAATAATAATAATAATTAATGGCACACAATGTTTTGTTTTACAGTGATTAAAAAAAATTAATCTACATAATACAAGGGGATTGACATAAGTCTTGTGCCTGACCATGAAGGACATGTCACAGAGAGCTGAAATTTTGTATAGTAATTATTCCTTTTCAATATAGCCACCGCCTGAATTGACACACTTCTGCCATCTCTGCTTGACCTTGAAAAGACCTTGGGAGTAGAACACCCTATTTTTCAAACTAAACCAGTTATCACATGCCAGTATAACCTCTTCATCGCTGTCAAAATGATTTCCTTTTAGCTGTTTTTTAAGATTTGGGAATAGAAAAAAGTCTGATGGAGCCAAATCTGGAGAATATGGTGGGTGTGGAAGAATTTCAATATTCAAATAGTTGGCTGCTAGCTGCACTAGCCGTGCTTTGTGAGAGGGCGCGTTGTCTTGAAGCAAAGGAAGATTTTGAGTGCGCGTTATCCCTCGTTTCCTGGTCACAACCTTCCTTAGTTTTGTGAGAAGATCTGCATAGTACTGTCCATTAACTGTATTGCCACGAGGCAGATAATCTTTCAAAAGGACACCTTTGCCGTCCCAAAAAACAGTCAGCATCACTTTTCCTGCAGATTTCTGCACCCTCGGCTTGACAGGTGTTGGGGAGCCCGGGGTTTTCCATTGCATGCTGACAATTTTGGATTCGGGGTCATAATGGTGTACCCAAGTCTCATCTACTGTCACCATGGTCTCCAAAAAATTTTTTGACTGACACTTTTTGAGCAACTGTTGACAGCAATTTACCCTCGTTTGCTTCTGTTCACGTGTCAACAGTCGCGGAACCCAGCGTGCACACACTTTTCTCATGTTCAGTCTGTTGTGTAAAATTCTATAAATTGTTCTTTCATTTAGTTTTACTCTACTAGCTATCTCCACAATAGTCATTTTTCGATCCTGGTCAATGATTTTCTTCACTCTTATTGCATTTTCATCGTTGCACTCTGAGGCTGGTCTACCAGATCTTGGCAGATCAGCAACATTTGAGTGGCCGCACTTAAGCTGTTGACACCAGTTTTTTTACCAAAGTATATGAAGGACAAGAATCAGGAAACACTGGTTCCATCTCCCTGTGTAATTCTGTTGGTGTTTTTCCCTGAAACATCAGAAATTTTATCACAGCTCTGGCCTCCTTCTTTTCCATTGTTTTGTCAAATCTTTGGAGCAGCAGATCCGGTCAATAGGGTACATTGCGCCGTGCACCGTAGCGGGAAAACCCATTGAAGAAACAAATGCGTACTTTACACATTCAGTGCAAATATGATGAACTTTAAATGTGCCAAGTTTCATCTTCCTCCTGTGACTCCTTCATGGTCAGGCCCAAGACTTATGTCAATCCCCTTGTATATGGTCTCTTAATTTCCTGTTGTTGTTTAACTAGGACTGCTGAACTTCTCGCTCTTTTGCAGCCAATATCAAGTTGACAACTCCTTTCTATTATCTACACTATAGATTTAGGCTTTTCCTGTGGCTTTTCTGCCATTCTGAAATGTGTTGGTTGAAGTCATAAGCTCCAGTTATGCCAGCTTGGCTGGCATTTAAAGATTCTTCACATCTGGTCCCAAGCTAGGAGGAAGAAGCGTGTGGCATACAGTGCATTCCCCGCCATCTAAGGGGCTCTCCAAATATGCAGAGATAAAATACTGTGCTCTGGCTCTGAACTCTCCCAAGGAATTGTCATGTCCTACACAGAGCCACTTCTCAGCTCCTCATGCCCATCATGGACCCAAAGTGGGATCCTCCTGCATGCAGCCAACCAGGTAAAAGCCAGAGTTACGTCTGGGGCTCAAGTGACTCCTCGAAGTTTAGTGTGCAATACTGGGTTCTCAACATGTTTCACCACAGGGGGAATCCCTGGAAGTGTGTGGATTATTTCAAGAGTCAATGAGGGTGCAATTAGCCTCACAGACAGGTTCACTTCTACATTTGAATACTGTAGCAATAATTTCCTGTATCAAAGACTCTCCCCCTTTTGAGAGAAAAACCTTTAGTGCAACAAGAGAAGCCTGAGACACACTGCCAACTTGATGAGAGAAATAGATGTAGTAAATATAACAGCAAACAATGAACAAGAAAGTGACTGCAGCACTAGCTACTTCCACTGGATGGTAAAGGATGAAGAAGTATGTGAATTTATGAAGGTCAAGATCATCGTTATCAGTTATCCATTCTGCGTAGACAGTAACATGTGGTCTGGGAGAGGCAGGGGTGATTATATGTGTCTTCCTGCCTGATTTATAGTCAGAAAAATGTATCTATCTACTGATAAAGCGGGGCGAGGGGGGGTGTGGGGGGGGGGGGGGGGGGGAATGGTGTCCAAGGTAACTTATTAGCGGCAGGGCAGGGTGTTTCAAGAAATACGTTTACATCTGTCTCACTTCCCATGCATAGCTCCTTGATATTGATATTTCAAAAAAAGACTGTAATGAGATAAGGAGTCATTTAAAAAAGAAAAAAAAAACACCAATAACAAATGTCTGTATCAGAAAACCACCCGTGTGTTACAGATAAGGTCGTAAAAAGCGACTAAGGAGTCATCCCGTAAAAACTTCGCACAGTGGGGCTGATCAAAACCAGGTCATTAAAAAATGAAATTGTTTGGTCTGTTTTTGTTCCACAAAGACGCCACTAGGCGTGGTGGAAAAAATGTACTGTATCTTTGCCGTTGATGGCTAAGGATGGAAGAAGAGAAAACATAAACACAACAGGTCAAATAAACACAACAGGTCATTAAGGAAAATGTAAAAAAAAAAAAAATGTAACCTTAGACCACTGATGCCAGTACAATGTGCTACACACTAAACAGTTTTCATTTTATCACACGAAAAGAGGACAAAAAATATTACTTTTTTGCATCTAGTGAACAACCCAACCAGAAATAGTTAAAATGATATAAATAAGCTCCAATGCCATTTTCTGCAAAAGTCAGAGCAAGGTCAAGATTTGACCCGCAAATGACCAATGCTCACCTTCTTCAACCACATCCTCGACCCCCTTTCCTTGGTTCAGTGCCAGATTTCCCAGAATGGAGAAAATGGTGAAGCCAGCCAGCAGACAGGTAAAAGCATCAACCACAGCCAAAACTAGAACATCTCTGCAGAGTGGAACATGGTATCAAGCAAACAAACAAATAAAAACTAGCAACACTCCAACTTTAAAGCCAAAAAAAAAAAAAAAAAAGATTGTGCCAAAAAAACACACAAAATGGACATGCACAAAACAATAAATAAAACGTACTTAACAATCACTGAGCAACAAGATGAAACACATATTCATTAACAACAAACATACACACAGTGCTACAACTTTTGACAAAAGAAACTAAAATATGTTGCAATGGGTGGGGATAAACACAGCAATACAACTTTAGACAATGCCCAAACATGTTGCAAGGGGTAGGAAATTCAATAACTTTCACATAAGCTAGTCACAGCTTCTGCAAAACAGATCTTAATGGATAATTACATATTACATCAGCAAAAACAGTCCATTGAAACAACATGTCCACATATTTACAATCCAGTATGAGCCAGTTTATATTTTTAAAAGGCATTATGCACTCTCAATTTCAGTCAACATTCTCGCTTCATAATTCTGTTGGCACATACATCATACAGGTGGCTTTAAAAGTCCTTGTGCAACTGTAAACTTTAATAACTTTGGATGTACACATGACAGAAGCACACTACAAATGGAATATGGAAGTATAATTTATTAAGTTTTAACAATATAGTTCAAATTTTCAGGCTTCAACATAACAACCATCTTTGGTGATACATCATTTAATACGACTTTCTAATTCATTGAAAACATTCTCCAGTTGCTGCTTAGTGGATTGTATTTGTAATTCTGACCTTAAGTTCATCAAAAGAATGTGGTTTTGAAGAGTGGATATCAGTTTTAACTTTATAAGTTATGCTTTTACATGTAGTTTACAGTGTGCAAAGTTATTAAAGGTTGATTTGGTTTGGTTTTAAGGACTATCTTTATTGCACATGGACAACTCCATCAGTGCTCCGATCTCCTCCCTTAGATCACACAAGGAGGATCTCAGCACAGTGCATGAACTCCATAACACCAGCGAGAATCCCAATAGGAATCACACATTCTATAAATATATTTGGTGGGAAGGTTTCTATTTTATAAATTTAGCCAGGGCAGCGGCCTTATGGCCTACTCTTTACGATTTCCAACTACCGTGGGATTTTTAACGTGTGCAACTTGCACACAGGACCTATTTTTTCGCCCTTATCCAAGAAGGCTAGGCATCCGATTTCAATACCCATGAGACTAGGGGAGAGTATGATATCATTAGGACCACTGGTTCTGAAAAAAAAATGTCCATAAATTATATTCCCTCTACTGGGAACCAAACCTGGTACCTCTGGAATTCGAGGTGGACGCTAAACCTCTTAGGCACTCCAACCCCTAATATCCCCTATATTAAAGTTCAAAGCTGCACAAAGACTTTATAACCACCCTGGATATTTGTCTCTTCCTCGTGTTATATGCAAAAAACATACTTCTGTTCCTTCATACTCTCTTGTACAAATCTAATTACTCATATGTTCTTTCATATTAGCTTTTCTGCTTTACAATATAATAGCCCCCTTCAGTCATAACTGACTACGTGCTCTTAAGGTGATAGCCTTCAGCTGCTGTTTTCCTGGTGTTTCTTTCAGCTGTGCCGACACTATAGGGTGAAGCTGGAGTGTCCTCTCCAGGGCGCGAGCTTGGGCAGTTATATGGTGATCAAGCTCTTGCTCATACAGCATGCTCTCCCTCTCCACGTAGCCAGTAGGTCTAATGGAACGGCAGGAGCTGATACAGTCTGGTACCAGCAATGTCACAGGAGTTTCCAGAAAGTTGTTGAATCAACATTAGACTGCTTTAGGGACTTTGACTCTGGATTTATCCTCAGGGTTTATTCCCGAAGCCTTTCCCGTAAACGGATATTCCCCACAAGGCAGGGGAGGTTTGAAATCTTTACCTACTCCTTGATAGGCTAACAACCAAAGATCATGAGCCCTATCTACCCGAAGCTGCTGGTTTTAAGATGCCAGTGACTCGCCTTCACCCTTCTCCTGTCAGTGAAAACAGTTTTTCCAGGCTAAAATTGAGCCATACATGAAGGCCAGGACCTGGGCTTGGTTGTCAGAGGCTTTAAAAAGTAGATATACTACAACTATCAGCAGCTCATTTGCAAGTAATATTTCTTGCACTTATCTTCGCTTCATCTTTGAACACATTGTTCTTCATTCCTCACATTGCTGATGGCACATGACAGAAAGATGTGGCATAAGTTTCTTGAAGGCCCTATGCACCGCGGTGAGCTGAAGAGTGACGTTGTTATGGATTCCTCACATTCTCTCTAGTATTTCTCTCATTTTCGCATATAACATCTCCCAACACAGCTTCTATTTCTCTCATTACTTCCAGCAGGCTGTACAGATTCTCTCTCTCTCTCTCTCTCTCTCAGAGCCATTAACAGTACACTGACTCACCTCACAATTTTGTTGTTGAACTTGTTGTAACTAGACATTGTAATGAGCCCTCCAAATGCCACACCCAAGGAATTGAAGTTCTGGGCTGCTGCATACACCCACACCTTTAAGACAGAAATAAAAAACAGATATAAAAGATTATTTCTCCATGCAAAAAAAACGATCTGTCTAACACAACAGACATTTACATTACCATGAAGTTAAAATAAAAAAGTAGTCCCATAGCAGATACTGCCGTAGGGGAGTGAAGTGTTTGAGACTTCACTATACTAGGTCCAGCATTGAGAGGTGGGGTGACCAGTTCCCTTCCTCGCTGCCTTTTCCTTACCTAACTCAAATGCCAAGTCAGGTACCCAATTACAGCTAGGTAGGCTGAAGCATGTCGATACCGTGAATCAAACCCAGCACCTTTCCTGTAAGCAAAATGTCATTGAAGATAGGAAGTTCCGATGAGTGTAAATGTGACATTGATAAAAACGACTGCTGAACATCTGCTTCAAAGATGCCCACCATATGAGCAACAGAGAAAGCACATATGGCCGTCTTACTTACTTAGTCGTTCCCCTTCTACCGTGAGGTGTAGAGATTTGGAAGAGAGAGCGCCAGACTATCCTATCGGCTGTCTTCCTCCTGGCCTTGTTCCATTCTAGTCCTCGGTCCTTCAAAGATTGCCTTATGTTGTCTTCCTAGCGGACACTGGGTCATCCTGGAGGTCTGGATCCCTGGCTCTTAGTTTCCCATGCTTGTCGTGGTAGCCGATCATCTCCCATTCTGCAGACATGGCCAAACCATCTTAATTGGGACTGTTCTATTTCGGTCTGCAGGGGTTGGGATTTTAGGCCCTAACGTATCGTCTGGTTGCGGACCATGTCTCTTCTTGTTACTTCAACCACCTTCCTCAGATACCTCATTTCTGAGGTTTGGATCTGACTTTTGTGGGTTGTAGTCATTGCCCATGACTTGCATCCATACGTCAAGACTGGGACATAGGTGGAGCGGTATACAGCCATCTTCGTTTTCTTACCAACTTCTCTCTTGCTGAGGAATCCTCGATTTATGGCCTGAAAAAGTCACCCAGCTGCTGCTTTTCGAGTTGCCAACTCTTCTTTGATGCCTCCCTTCCGGTCTATAACAGCTCCGAGGTATTTAAAGTGGTCGACCTGCTCCAGGACCTGTTCTCCCAGCTTCATCTGATGTCTTCTTTCCTCTCGTGATATCACCATGGTTTTTGTTTTAAAGCTGCTTATGACCATCCCTCTCTTCTCCAGCTCTTCCATCCAGACTTGCAGGTTGGATTGGAGATGTGCCTCTGATTTAGCAATCAGGGCAACATCATCAGCAAATGCCAGCTCTGAAATACAGACCTGTCTCATCTTCCAGTACCCCACTGAATACTTTCTTGTTCTCTCCTTACATGCCTTGATGACATCGTCCATGAGGAGTATGAAAAGATAAGGTGACAGGATATCACCTTGTCTTACACCAGTGGTGGTCCTGAACTCTTTTGACTTATGGTTTGCTGTCCTCACATAATTTCTGCAAGACTTGTAGAAGCTCTGTATAGCATGAATCAGAGGTGCTGGAATGTTTTTCCTTGCCAAACAGTACCAAAGTTTGCTCCAGGGGACCCTGTCAAACGCCTTTTCCAGATCTATGAAACAAAGATGGATCTCACTCTTATACTCAAGAGCCTTTTCACTCAGCTGTCTGAGTGTGAAGATTAGGTCTTGAGTACTTCGGTTTGCTTGGAATCCACACTGGACCTCATCCAACTGTAGCTCAACTAGGCATCTGAGCCTCTGCTCTAGGATTCTAGAGTTGATTTTACCAGGGACACTGAGAAGGGATATGCCTCTATGGTTTCCACATTGTCGATTGTCACCCTTTTTGAGAATCGGTGTTATGATGGCAATCTCCCAATCCTTTGGTATGGTCTTGTTGCACCACGCTGCCTGTAGGATTCTTAAGAGTAATAGGTCGCCTGCTGCTCCCATGTACTTAACCATTTCTGGTGTTATACCTACATGCCCTGCTGCTTTGCCCATCTTGAATTTCTCCAGTGCTGCCTTCAGTTCTTCCATCTTTATGTCATCTTCACCACCATTGGTGTTCTCTTCTGTGCTAGTGGTTATCATTTCTGATGTTTGACCTTGCTCACTATCAAGGAGTTCTGAGAAATATTCTATCCATCTTTCCATTACTTCCTTCGGGGCAGTAAGCAATTTGCCTTGCTTGTCCTTTATAAATTTAAGAGGGCACTGTTTTTCCTTCCTCATGTTCTTTAGGGTCTTATAGAACAATTTCTGGTTTTCTTGCGCATCTTTTTCTAGCTTTTCTCCAAATTCTTCCCAGGACTTCTGTTTTGCTGCTTGCACCTTGTTCTTTGCTTCTGTTATGAGTATCACATATTCTCTATATTTCTCTGTTTTTCCTGCTGTGTTTTTAGCTCCTAAGTATTGTTTCCATGCCATTTTCTTCTCTCTTATTTTCTCTTTAACTTCCTCTGTCCACCAAGGTGTCCTCTTTCTCTTGTTCCCAAGTCGGACTTCACCACATGCTTCTGCAGCAGCTGTCTTTATGATGTCCTTGAATTTAAGCCAGAGGGTTTCCAAATCATCAGGTTGTTCTTCTGTGTTGCTCACCGCTGCAGCAATAAGCCCCTGATATCTGGTCTTAATTTCTGGCTCTCTCAGCTTGTTGGTCTTAGTGCTCATTTCTCCTGTTCCTTTACTTAGTTTCTTGCGTGATGTTAGGCAGTTCCTAGGCCAAGCAACTTTTTCAGTACATATGGCCGTCACCAGTACCATTCCTGGAAAAACTCTAAGTAGGCAGAAACAGTCTGAAGCTGACCACTGCTTTTTTTGAAAATATTCAAGTAGACGTCTGAGAGCGTATGAAGAAGAAGAAGATATGCCAGCTGGCATGTTAAGAGGAAGAAGAAGGAGAAGGAATAGGAGGAGGATGAAGGGGAGGAAAAAGAAAAATATGAAGAAATACTGAGATTACAAAGCTGCAGCAATTCTATTCCCTTAATTGTAAATTTTATTAACAATAACAGAAACAGAACACTTGAAATACCTTTCAGAAACAATTAAAAAAAAAAACTGCTTTTCTCTACAAACAGTATTTTCAAAGCCAAAAAGAAATTCAAAACAGGTTTAGATATTTTTTGAAAGTATTAAAAAATAAACAAAACATTAAGGCAGCTCTAATGTATGTCTCTGAAATGCGAAGAAGTTAAAGCTTTCATACCTTGCTGCTTGCCCAGAACAGAATAGAAGGGATTCAAACGTTACGACAAATTCGCCAGTACAACAAATTCGCCAATGTGAAACTGATGACAAGAACCAGACAAATGCCAGTGAAACAAGAGATGAGAAGACAATGAAGACAAAGAATATGAAATGTACTGAGGAAATCATCTGATGGCATTACAAGATAGTCCTTCTTCTGGAATCTGAAATCGTCTGATGGCATTACGAGGTAGTCCTTGTTCTGGAATATGAAATCGTCTGATGGCATTACAAGATAGTCCTTGTTCTGGAATCTAGAGGAACACACAAAAAAACACTGAGACCGAAAGAAAACCAGTGTCAGACATCAAAGAGATAAAGAAGACATGGTGTTATGAGTAAAATTCATAACGATTATGTGTGAAGTATCTTCAGCTCGATAGAGCTTCATTTCTTATATTTTATTAAAGATTTACTCACAATAAACGGAAATGATGTCATGCCGGGAGAGTACGGTAGCAGACGCGAATTTGAGCAGAAGCGGGGTTTTATCGTCAGCAAGAAGAGATGCCGATTGTGTTTTAATGCGAGAGGTCGCATGTGTGTTTGTTCCTGCAGTCTACTGTGTTTTACCTGAACATTTATAACACATAAGGAAGGGAAACCACGAGGCTTGTAAGATGCGTAGATGGCAGGGAGGACAGTGTGATTCTCTTGCATAGCTAGGCAGTGTTGTCGCACGGAAGGTCCAGGGTTCAAATCCTGGGTAAGCCACTCATGTCTGTTGTTTTTCTGTTGTCTAGTGTTCTACTTCTTTATTTCCTACGAGTGCCTTATAACATACCTTTATATTTGTTTCATTTTAATTTTGTGTTTTACCTGAACTTTACCATCACTAGGACATCAATATACTCTGTTGAGGTGTTCCTAGCTTCTTTGAATGTCAGAAGTAATTTTCATTATTGTATCGAATGTATCAAATATATTAAACTGTTGAGAATGCAAAGACAGCGCCTCCATAGCGGAACGGACTGCCTTACGACAATATGAAGACTGCATATTACTGCCTTTGTCATTGGGTGTGAACATATTATTATATTTGATGGAGCTATGTAACTGTACATGAGTAAAGTGTATCTTGTGAACGTTGAAGAGGAGTTTTGCTTAAACTGGAATACAAATTGACACGTGCCCTATGTGGTTTTGGCCACGGACCTTATTCCGATTATTATATATATTACTACAACTGATGGACGGCACGCATCACATGGCAAGACCTTGATCAGATGGTACAGGACAGGAAGGATTGGGATGTATTTGTTGAAGGAATATGCTCCACAGGAAGCTAAAGGATAATGGTGAAATAATCATTACAAAACAAAGAAAAAAACAAATTTTAAAAACAATATAATAATAGCTATATAAAAAAATTAAAAACTGCATGAACAGAAAGAGAACTATTACCTTAGCATCTAGAAGCAGCTCCCACCGCGGTTTTATGAAGAAATAAATTCCATCCATGGAACCAGGGAGGGTGACTCCTCTGACCAACAAAATGACCAGAACCAAATAGGGAAAGGTTGCTGTAAAGTATACCACCTGAAATGATAAAGTTATTTATAGGTTCAAGAGGCAAAGTTTCTCCTTCCTTTTTTTTTCTATTACTTATGTCTTTAAGGCTAGCAAAAATAAGATTTAAATTATAAGTTATAACATATACATTAGAGTGCTGATAATCCGAATGTCAATTATTCAAAATGTCAATAATCTGAACAAGGCAGAAAAAAATAAGTGACTATTTTTGCTAACGGCATATAGATAGTTTTACAATATTTTTCACTTTTCTGGCACGCTGATTTTGATTTTTATGTGAATCTGCTGATTTTATTTGCTTAATTTTATATATTTGTGTAGTTATGCCTGAAAGCTTCAATCTGTTCTGTTACCTACGAATAAAAATTCATAAGAAAAACTCAATGTTTTTATTATTAAACCCTTTTTGTTTTTTAGTCTTCACAACAGTATTGTTTAATAATTTTACAAACTAGAAATCCAAATTACCACCACTCCCAATTAGTTTAGATTATCGATGCTCTACTATATCTTCAATGAGACAGTCATTATACTTGAAGAAGTGGTTACCTGACTGTCCAAAATACAAATTTCACTCCGTTATCACATGCACAACCAAATAAAATATGGCATTAAAATGTACAACCGTGACTGCAATCTACAACTATAATTATACATGTATATTCACAATGTTCACTTCTGCAAAGAATAATTACAACACCCTTTAGCTCCCCAAGGAGCATAGGCCTTCAACAAATACATACCAAGTCCTCCTGTCGCAGGCCATCAGCTTATGTTCTTTCCTTGTCTTCCTCATCATTAGAATAATCGTTATCCTCTTTATCAGTGGCTCATGTTTGTTTCGTACAAAAAAAGTGCCGAAGTTCACAGCTGTGAGTGCAGTAAAGTCAAAGAAGTACTTAGGAATATTTTCCTATATTCCAGTTTTTGATTGTGTGATCCTGAGTAGCGAGTTATCTTCCAAATTATTTGTTTAATTATGGCTTAGTGATACTAGTGTGATTTACAGAAGTATGCTTCTGAGCATGACAAGAAACATGCTGTTGGATTTATTTTTTCTTGCATATCCATTATGTATAATCTAAATAATATTATTCATTATTTCTATATATGATGCGCTTATATAGTATCTCATTACTGTGCAAATGTGCTGGACTTGTTTAGAAAATCACTATGTTATTAGTAATAATAGCCCCTTCAGTCATTACTGACTATGGGAATGTGCTCCTGAGGTGACAGCCCTCAGCTGCTTATTTTCTTGGTGTTTCTTTTGATGTATTCTCCTCTATTCTGCTTGCTGTGAGAGCTTTTCACATAATCTGAGGTGGCGCCGTAGATAGTATCGCCACTTGGTGCGATCGGCAGCTTCATCCTCCCAGGTTGCTGGATTAATGCCCAGTGCCTTCATGTCTCTCTAGCACACATCATTGAATCTCAGCTACCGTCAGCTAACTGTTCTTTTGCTATCTGCCATTTTGGGGCCAGGGCAGATATTACACAGCATGTTTGTGTGTATAATATTGTGAATGTTAATAATCATATCTCTGATACTGTGTGCGTATTCATATAATAAATTACATCATTATATTGTTTTAACACAATATCTCCACATTTTTATTTACAATGTACAGCGTCAACAGTGTTACTTATTTTATTTCTCAGTAGCAATTTATGCTCACACACTCTGTATAGTACAAGTAATAGACATATAGCCATGATTAATTGTCAATTCATGTTTTGATCATTCTTATTTGAAGCATGCTGCTAAAAAATTTCAGTGATATCCATTTTCTATAACATGTCTATTTTATATTAATGTATAAACTGAGTACAGTTTATCTATACTGTTAATGTCATTGGGTAACAATGATGATGTATTAAAACTTGAAAAAAATCTTTATTTTTAAACACTTTTTCAGACTCATATCTTCTGTTGTAATTATAGTACAATGTTCATTTTCAAAAAGCAACTTAGAGTAACATACCAACTGTAACTTAAAGCCACTTTAAAACTGAGAGTTTCCAGCAATAAATTTGCAGCGAAGATTTAATTACCCCATAAATGTCTATAGCACTGGGACTGGAATTACCGAACGCAGGTAAGAATTGACCTTGTGACCTGAACGGTAGACAGATCCAACACGGGTAACTAAAAGCATGTTGGCAAACCGCTGTGTGTGATACAACTTGGTTTCAGCCAAGTCTCTCTTCCTCTAGAAGCAAGCACTCTAACCACTCTGCTGCTTGGACTAAAAAAAAAGGTTAATGGCTTATTATCAAGACACAAAGTGACGGCTAGTGTGCTGTTATGATTTAATTTTTTAAGGTACCTGCCATCAAGCCACTTCAGGTGCAGCACAATTCGGCCTGAAAATATGGCATGCCATTTGAAGTGGTGTGTCATAGTTAGTCTCTATAACTGAAGTTTAAAAAAATGTTACCATTCTTTTTTTTTTCCAATGAAAGATTTCTAATGCCTTTTCCAGTAACCATCGTGTTTACAGGTTTTCACATTTCTTTTTTCTGTGACAAGATGTTAGTTTTTAATGAAATAAAGAACAGCTGTTTATAATAAACAAACTTTTTTCTGTTTGAAATGGCATCATGTTTGAATGGTCATAAGATTATTGGTTGAACATGCACTGCAGCTTACTCAGTCCTGGATTGAAAATGAAAATGATGATGAAGAGTTATTAAGCACTGATAGTTCTGATATTAACTATTCTCTTGTATGGGTGTGAGAGCTGGACACTCACTGCAGATACGGAGCGAAGGATTCAGGCTTTCGAGTATAAATGTTATAGAAGAATTTTGCGCATTTGCTATAAAGAGCACAAAACAAATGTCTATGTTAGAGAGAAGATAAACACCTATGCAGGCCACCAAGAACCACTTTTGTCAGTAGTGAAACGTCAAAAGCTTGCATGGTTTGGGCATGTAACTCGTCATGACTCCCTTTTGAAAACGATCCTCCAGGGAACAGTCGAAGGTAAACGGAGAAGAGGAAGGCAAAGAAAATCCTGGGCTGATAACATCAAAGAATGGGCAGGGCACGGTTTTTCCACCCGTGTATGCATTGCTGAGGATAGAGAGCAGTGGAGGACCCTGTCTGCTGATGCTTCCACCATGGCACCCCTACGACCCATGACGGGTTACGGGTTGAGATGAGATGATGATGAGTTCTGATTCAGATGAATTTAGTGATAAATATAAAAATTCTGGGGGGCAGGGGAGGGTCTCTAATAGCTAGATCTAGTTGTAGGTGGAAAGGAAGTGATAAAGGGGCATGGTAAAAGCCATATAAAATAAGCAGGATACATCCAGATCACAACACAGACCAGGATGTTGAGCTTCAGGCAAAAATTATTGAGGAGGTTGAATTGAATGCTGTTAATCAGGGTTCAACTCAGAATGCTTTCTGCTTGTAACAACAAAAATGCAATTGTGATAATAAATCTATTTATGATAATTACAAAAATTTAAACTGTCCTATATTATGTGAAAACAGATATAATCTAAAATGAAACTGGTATTAGGAGTTCATGTTTTGAATCACGATGAAATATTATGGTAAACGCAATACAATTTTTATATATTTTTTTAATTTTTCTGTATTTATTGTATAGATTGAATGCCTTTTTAAAAACTATTCAACTGTTTGACTATGTTTTTGTAATAAAACTTTCATTTCTGCACATTTTGATATAAACAACTTTATCTTATCATCATAAATAAATAAATAATGGCAAAATCATTAGCGGTAGTCATGTCTTAAAATTTACTCTCTAATGTGAGTTCGTAACAATGCAGCTTTTGAATGTGCATACAAAGAATTAATGTCTTTTCACCTGAGACTCTTATTTTTCCCTGTCCCCTCAATTTTCATATTACATAACATAACAACAGGTTTTCCCTGGAAAATTTCCTATATATTCTGCTTAATTCCTTGCTGCTGGTTCACTGAACTCAATCTTTGCAAATTATGCTCAAGCACTCTACTCTTTTGACAGCCATATGGCTGTACAGCAAACACACACATATATATATATATATATATATATATATATATATATATATATATATATATATATATATATATATATATATATATATATATATAAACATATGTGCGTGTATGAGAGAGAGAGGGAAAGAGAGAAATCAGAAATCTCAAAAAATTGGTAACATATTTATCATCAGCATCATCATTTTCCTTTCCACTCCCAGAGAGAGAGAGAGAGAGAGAGGGAGGGAGAGAGAGAGTAGAAATCGTACAAAATTGGTAACATATTCATCATCAGCATCATCATTTTCCTTTCCGCTCCCAGAGAGAGAGAGGGAGGGAGAGAGAGAGCAGAAATCGTACAAAATTGGTAAGATATTCATCATCAGCATCATCATTTTCCTTTCCGCTCCCAGAGAGAGAGAGAGAGGGAGAGAGAGCAGAAATCGTACAAAATTGGTAACATATTCATCATCAGCATCATTTTCCTTTCCGCTCCCAGAGAGAGAGAGAGAGAGAGAGAGAGAGAGAGAGAGAGAGAGAGAGAGAGAGAGAGAGAGAGAGAGAGAGAGAGAGAGAGAGAGAGAGAGAGAGAGGGAGGGAGGGAGAGAGAGATCAGAAATCGTACAAAATTGGCAACATATTCATCATCAGCATCATCATTTTCCTTTCCACTCCCAGAGAGAGAGAGAGAGAGAGAGAGAGAGAGAGAGAGAGAGAGAGAGAGAGAGAGAGAGAGAGAGAGTAGAAATCGTACAAAATTGGTAACATATTCATCATCAGCATCATCATTTTCCTTTCCACTCCCAGAGAGAGAGAGGGAGAGAGAGAGAGTAGAAATCGTACAAAATTGGTAACATATTCATCATCAGCATCATCATTTTCCTTTCCACTCCCAGAGAGAGAGAGAGAGAGGGAGGGAGAGAGAGAGAGAGAGAGAGAGAGAGAGAGAGAGAGAGAGAGAGAGAGAGAGAGAGAGAGAGAGAGAGAGAGAGAGGGAGGGAGAGAGAGCAGAAATCGTACAAAATTGGTAACATATTCATCATCAGCATCATCATTTTCCTTTCCACTCCCAGAGAGAGAGAGAGAGAGGGAGGGAGAGAGAGAGAGAGCAGAAATCGTACAAAATTGGTAACATATTCATCATCAGCATCATCATTTTCCTTTCCACTCCCAACAGAAAAGAACACTGAGCCACCACTGCAGGTGGCCCTCCTTGCACAGCTCTTGCAGGGGTGGTTTCTACAACAATTTGTTTGACACGATGAGGCTGCCAGCCCCATGCACAACCTCATATTCGTCACCTTCTACGACAACTTGCCTGAGTGAGCAGTTATCCTATTATTTGCCTCACAAGAGACGATAAAACATTGACATCCTGATATATTATTATAAAAGCTTCATCTTTCCAAGACCATCATGTGGGTGTGAAAACAACACTCAAATTGACTTTTTCATGGAAAGTTATGCTCGTCTGAAGGCAATGTGCCCAAGATGTCAAATTAGGAGAAAATCAGGTTCAGCTGTCAGCACCACATAAATTTTGCTGAATGAGCCAGTGCTTTCAAATGTACGTTAAGGGTATCCATGATTTTTATTTTTTTGGACATATGATACCAATACAATTTTATAGCAGAGAATCATAAAATATAATTATCATCATCATCATCAATTTTCAGTTACCCAATGAAAGAAAAAGGATGCACAAGGAAAGAATTGGAACAGATGAAAGGGAGAAAAGATGAATAGAAGCAAGTAGTATAGTACAGTGGTATTCTATCTTTTTTGTTCGCATACCCTCAGATATAATTTATTTTTAACTCTGTATAACGAGCGGCAAGTCTTAGGGCCGATATCGATCCAAGCGAAAAAATGTATAGGTGAATGCATGTTTAAAACCACTGAACAATTTAGTTACGTGCATGATATAGGGGTTTCATTTCTTCACATTTTGATATATTACACTTTATGTTATCTTTATAAATAAATTATTTAGTGCAGATCGATCATCGGCCTTTCTAAAAGGCCGCTCGTATACTAAGAGTTAACTATGTGCCCCCAAGGTTATTGGTGCATAATTCCAAGTATTCAATTCACCTATGCATTGCATTGGCAGACTTTTTTTCACATTCCCCCCACCCCCCCCCCCAGTTGAATACCCCAGGTTGAATACCACTAATATAGTAAATGGCCTTTGTTCTGAAGGTGTCAATAACGCTGACAGACTAGCTAAATAAAACTTTTTTTTTTTGAGTTTTATATTTTTCTCATATAATTTATGTACAGGAAGTTTAAATTCTGGTCACCGTAAGGACCCAAAAATGTTTTGTACCTTTCCAGTTGACTTTGGTCCCTTCCAAATACAGAAGTAGACGACAATCCAACACAACAACAGAATTAACAACAACTGCCAGCGGATTGAGCCTTGTTCATCAATACCTGAAGATTTTTCCAACACATTCTCTCTGCAAAAGATAACAAAAATTTCATAAGTAGGTCACAAATTCTTCCTTTTCTTCTATCTATCCTTTCATTAAGAACATTCATTATATCATCTACAGGACAGCTGAATGCAACACTACCTGCACAAACTGAACTGTTTTAGTTGAATTTGTGTTTGCTATTTTAATGGAAAGAATGGCTTCAGTTTAACCCCATCATATTTCTTTGTAGCTAACTAACTTATGGTATGTTAACAAGAAAAACTTGACACCATTTGTAACATAATTTAAACAACAGTGTCAAATTTCAAGTGCCAATAAGCAGTTTGGAATTAAGTTCCTTGTGGAAAGCTTAAAAGTTGTTATTGCAGTGACAATAAATGGTCTAATGTTATTTATTTTGTAAATAAAGTTCATACTCTCATAAATAAACACAGCTGCTACGGGCTTATATTTTAATTACCCTCTTTTTCATTCCCTGACTATGACTACACTTTATAGACTAAACACATGCAGTGAAATGTGAACATGGCTCTGCTATGAAAACATTTGGCTCGCCAGCTCTACATGTACCATTATATATTAACAACAAGCAGTCTTTACTTTTTATTATTGGTAATAAATCAGGGTGGGGCTTCTCTGCTACAGTAGAGGGCAGAACCATCGCTGAACATAGCAAGGCTTACATGATAACAACCTCGCACGAGAATGGAGGTAGAGGCAGCAACTGCTGTCTGAGACTTTATTAACAAAGGCAGTTATTGTATCAGGCTCACAATCCATGCTTCGAAAGGTCAAAAATGGATGGCTCCGACATGATGGGAAAACCTCCATAGCAGCATCAAATCTTCAAGAACTGAAATGGATCTACTGTCCTGGTCATGCAGGGGTATGCGGCAATAAAAGAGCTGACAGACTAGCTTCAAGAGCACCATAGAAGGTGCATTGATATACTGAGGGCAATTCATGATCGCCTATTAGAGAATGACACTGCAAATGATGAATCATCAAGGCTAAGACTGCTGGAATTTAGCAAACATAAAACCAGCAGGGATGCACTGGTTGTATAAATGCATCCGGCATCTATACAACCAGTGTGCAACAGGAACAATTAGCATTCATACCCTTCAACATTTGTTGAGGGAGACTGAGCACCTATGGGTTTGCCCAGAGAGCAATGACATCGATTCTGATCAACAATAACAATTACTTTTTATTTATAACTTTTGTGTTATTTAATGCTAATTGTGGCTAATATTAATTTACACTGTATTTTTGTTTTATTTCAAAATGTTGAGCAATATTTCAAATCAAAACTTGCTTTAAAACTGGTTTACAAATGTGACTGCAAACTAAAAGCATTCTTTGATACCATCAAAGAAAGGGCTCACCTCATGGAAAGAGAAGAAAACAAATAAAGAAATCCTAGAAAAAAACTGAGAATTAATGAAAGAAATGCTATGGGCAACAATAAAGAAATATAACATCAAACGGAAACTCATTCAAGTTATCAAATATCTTTACACTAAAGCCACTAGTGCAGTTTTTATTAACAACCCACTATGACAATGAAGGAGATCAACAATAGACAGCTAAAATATTCTGGTCATATAATAAGACATAATACCTTGCTGAAGACCACAAACGAAGGAAGAGATGAAGGTATACGTGCAAGAGGAATACAGTGTTATAAGTGGGAAGATAACATTAAGAGGCAGACAAGAAAGAGTCAATCAGAGTGCACCATCAAAACAAGAGACAGAAGAAATTGAAGATCCACTGCAGCCGACCTTCGTTGTGGATGTAGCAGCTAATGATGATGAAAGTATCTAATCATCACATGAATTCTGGGGGGAAGGGGGGTGGTGTTAAGGAGACAAAGAAAGAATGGGACTAAAGATTCCTCAAGGCGACTAATATGAGGCTGTGCATGATATGGGGGGGGGGAGGAGAGAAATGTGTGTGTGTTGGCAATGTCATCATTTTTTTTAACGTATGCCTGCTTTTACTCGAGGCGAGAATCTCCGGTTAGTATATCTAACCTGAGACTGATTTTTACGTGAGTATTCCTTTTTTTCCTGTACACTGAGAGGTGTCCACTCGTCATTCAGGCAGATACTCGCCATCTTCAGAGGGTACCCATTAGAGCTGGGTCGGCTGAGGAGCCGCCAGTCCCTGGTCGACGACACTCCTTCAGGTGTCTTCGCGCGGGGCTCGAATTAATCCAGTCCAAGTCCTGGTCGACGGCACTCGTTCAGATGTCCTCGCCCAGGCTTGAACCTGGATCACCCGATCGCCAGCGCAGTGTGGTAACCATTACACCAGATCATATAAAACAAACTGCTAAAGAACCCACCACCACAAAAGCACATGAAAGTTTTGGTGCAGACTTCCAGCAATGGGGCCCAGCTGTAGTGGTGGTTCACTGCTCCACAGGGAGCCAAACATTATATGAGTGAATGAATCAAATGTCCACACACAAGACATTTTTCCTTCTCATTTCTTATACTTTTATTCTTATTTCTTAAGTACAGACTTTTTTTTATCTTATCTCTCCAGCACTCCTGAGAATTTATAACAAAAATACAATAGCCCATGATATAGGTCAGAACACAAACAGTGGGAATTCTTAAGTAAATTAAGGTCAATAAATTAACAGAAATGACTGCAGGTGTGGTACATGTTGCCACAGAACTGATTACAGGTTGTATTAATTTATGTTTGTTTACCTGGAGTATATACTGGATAACAGATAACACAATTTTCCTTTCCTGAAGATTGAAATGTTGGACAAGCTTTTTTTTTAAACCTCACTGTCCTCTTAAGTAGATTAAATCCATCTCGACTCAGTTTTCTTATCTGTTGCTAGGCGCGATCTTCTGGTGCCAAAACATTTGGTAGCCGAGGTCTTCTGTGTTTGTTTACTTATATACACAGCATGACTGCAAGTAAGCAAACTCTCTCTCTGTCTCTCTCTCACGCACATAAATATATATACATAGTATGTATGTATATTAAAGGTACTGCCATAGGGGGAGGGAAGTGTTAGAGACTAAACGATACTGGCACCAACTTTATGTGGGGGAGGGGTGAATAGTTCCCTTCCTCGTTGCTTTTGTCTTCTCCAACTCAAGCGCCGAGTCAGGTACTCATTTACAGCTGGAGAGACTGGAGCATGATGCCATCTGGTTTTGAACAAAGTAAAGGTGCTTTCCTCTCACATTACAGTTACCGACTTCCAAGATCGAAACATAACAGCATCCCATTCCAATCTACCCAGCTGTAATTAGGTACCTGACTCTGCTCTTATGTTAGGGAAGGCAAAGGCAGAGAGGAAGGGAACTGGTCACCCCACCTCATAAAAAACTTGGACCTAGTATGGTGATGTCTCTAACATTTCACTCCCCTACAGCAACATTGCTATGAGTCTACCTTTTTTAACTTTGGTTCAAGAAGCAAGAGCTCTAACCACTCTGCTGTGTATTAAAAAATATGAAACAAGGACATACTTTAACTCTTTCAGTCCCAAGCAAAAAAGTTGGTTTGGCCCAAGCTGGCCATGGCCGCTGGTAGCGTACATCCGCAAAACCCCTAGAAGCCGAAACGACGTTGGGAACGTCACTTTTGTTTTCCGTGAAATTTTTTCCGTATTTTCGTTATGACTCATGACTGAATACTTCTTCTTCTTCTTCCGTCCTTAGCCACCGACCGTCAAAGCAGTCAGTGGCCATTACGCCTAGTGGCGTCTTAGGGCAACAGCAGATAGGTTTTCTTTGCCATTGTTTCCCATCACGCCTATTGGCGTCTTTAGGGCAACGGCAATCAATCCATTTGCTGTTGTTTCCGTAATCGAAGTGACTGGCAAACGGGTGATCAGCCCGTGGATGACTCGAATACTATATGTACCTTATCACTAAAAATCCTTCATTCATTCTAATTGCTCATTTATCTTTACTGTGATGATATGATGTGTGTCTGATTCTCAGAAACTTTAGAATTTATAAAGGTACTGCTTTAAGGTACAAAAATAATTCTGGCAAAACTCGTGAAAAAATTCCGGCCTGCAAGAGTTAAATAAATATCTCAAAACAAAAACCCGTTCACTCTTAAACACATGCGGTATTTAAAAGAATGTACTTGCAGTCGGAAATGTTTTGGGTGGTTTGTGTGGTAATCAGAATTAGTCTCAAACAGAGGCACACATACTAAACGCTTTAGCCAGTTCTAACCCCTGAGGATATATAAAGTCGATTGGGACTTAAAGAGTTAAGTATGGAGCTGAGCATGGCCTTTCTCACCCAGAAGGCCAGACTCACACAAGCTTGTAACTATGACGCTACTCTATTAGAAATATAGAAGGCACATCACCAACTTTTTTTCCTCAATATACCTTTCATACGATATAGTTGAATGACTGTAACTTGTGTTTCTAGGCTTTCTTAATGCAGTTAATGTTTTACCAGTTTGATTGTGACCTTACAAGGCTTTTCACCTGATCAACTATTAATGCACTCACAACTTTTTCTCACACGTGTAACTGTAACAGTGTAATGCAGTATGTTACTGTGTATAAGATCAAGCACTCTCTGTAGATCAAAGGTAAGGTGCAATGGATCTCTTTAACATTTTCTGCCTCTAGTCTTGCTTTGATGGCACATTCAGGCAAGCCACGTCCAGAATGTCAGTTGATGTTCCCTTCTGACACATCTTCCTGTCTATTTCTTGCCTTCGATTTTTCCCTTCATTGGTTTTAAAAGAAGTGTTAACTTTTTATACTAAATGTCCGAAATACTTTGACTGTTAAGCTGTTTTTTTTTTAAAATAAATTTATTATTTCTCTCTTTATTCCTAGTTTCTGAGATGACTTCTTCTTCTTTTTTTCTTGTTAATGAAATACATCCGACGTTATAATTTTAATGTATAACTTCAATGATTTAACTGCAATTTGTAAATGCAATATGCAACTTAAAGTGCAACTGTAGCACACAATGTTACTGGCTAACTGCAATATGTAAATGTAACATGCAACTTTACTGGCTAACTGCAATGTGTAAATTTATCATACTAGGTGAATGGATTAACCATTGTGAAAAGTAACCGTATACACAATTCTACAGACTTCATGGGAGAAAAAGGATGATAATATAGAACTTTATGAATATTTCCCCCATGGGAAGGGAATTCCGCTACAACCTCCATTCTTCAGTTCTGTCAGTCTCTTCAGTATATTCCTTGACCCTCCTTTTTTTTTTTAAACTCTTTACTTTTTATTTTAAACCTCTTCAAGATAAATTACAATAGAGGTCACCGGTCCTCTTAAGTTGGTTGATCCATCTCGAATCAGTTTTCTTTACCTGTTGCCAGGTGCAATGCAATCTTCTCATGCCGAGACGAAATTCTTATTTACCTTTTAATAAACATGTTTACTAACAAGGCAGACAAATAGCCTTGTTTTTGTTTTTTATGTAAGACTTTGGTCAAGGTTACCAGCCTCAGAGACAAAAACACCGCACAGAGCTTGCAATTATAAACACTGTGTGACAAAATGACACTATCACCTACAGAAATACAAAAACAACTGACTGGCTTGAGATGCGTCATTAAGATTTTCCTTTGCGTTCCTTAGAAACCATGCAGCCATCACTGTAGCCAGTTTTTATGCAGGATGCCTGCATCAAACATTTACATGCTCTTGCAGCAGTGCTTTTGTGGCAATTTGTTTGACATGATGAGGTTGCCAGCCCCAAGCACAACCTCATGTTACTTGTCTTGTACGACATGCCTGAGGGGTGCACAGTCCTACTCTTTCTTTGTCTTTTCATAGATCCCTGGGAACTACTCCAGGAGCAATTAAAATCACTGTGTGCCACTGTTGGGGTCGGAGTGGCTAAAACAGGGTTCGATTCCCAGTACAGGGAATATAATTTATGAAATTTTTTTTTCAGAACCTGTGATAATAATGATGTCATACTCTCCCGATGGTCTCCTGGGTAGTGAGATCAAATGCAGAGCCTTCTCAGATAAGGGCGAAAAACAGGAGGTCCCGTGTGCAAGTTACGCACATTAAAAACTCCATGGCAGTTGGAAATTGCAAAGAGTAGGCCATAAGGCCACTGCCCTGGCAAAAATGTAAAAATCAGAAACTTACCCACCACAAAAATATTTACAGAATGTGTGATTCCTATATACACACATCGGGATTCTCGCCTGTGCTATGCAGTTCGTGCACTGTGCTGAGATCCTTCTGGTGCGATCTAAAGAAGGAGATCTGAGCACTGATAGATTTGTCTGTATGCAATGAAGATAGTTCTTCAAACCAAACCAAACTGTTAGCCAAAACGACAATAACACCTACAGCTACATAAAACAATTGACTAGTTTAAGGCAAGTGCTGGTTCTAAATCTACAAAACATATCTGTAAGAACCGTTTCACATTTTCAGCATTCTTTACTTGTCCCCGTGAAGTTCCCAGTGGTCTCTGGGAAGATGTTGAAAGAAGAACAGACCTACTGCTTCCTCAAGCATGTCATAAAAGGCAGCAAACATGAGGCTGGCCACCTCGTTATGTAAGACAAATGGTACAGAAATCACCACTACAAAAAAAAGCAAATGAATGTTTTGATGCACGTTGCAAAAGATGAGGCAGCAGTGGTGATCCTATGTTCCAGAAGGAGTGACCAAAAAAAAAAAAAAAAATGGAAATAAATGAATGATGACACTACAGTCATATTGTACAAGCAGCCCACAACTTGTGGGCTATATGATATGGGACTGAAGACGCAGCAGAAGAGATGAATGCAGTCAGCGACTCATAGCTTGACTGCTTGCATCAGGGTCACCGAGCCATAGCTGACTAAGACCCTATTCTACCTCCAAGTGGTGATCCTGGAAACAGACTGCATCACTGCAGTCTGGCTGAGAGAGTAGGGATCGAACCCAGTCCCAAAAAATGCCGCGCGGAAGTCGGATGTGTCGGGCCGAAAGGCGCAAACATTGCAGCTTCGCTGAAAACGGCAACACAACACAACCAACTTCCTTATCAGGATGAATGAAGAAGAAGTATATGATATCTTCACACCACTGAGGAAACCTGTTGATAGAAATACAAGGCTATTGATAGAAATAGAAAGTAAGACAGCTGGAGAAGAGAACCAATTGATGAAGAAGACATGGAAAGACCTTGAGCTGATGGCACAAAACAGCAGGATCTCACATTGTCCCTATGGTGGGGCTAAAGGGTAGAGGTAATGTAGAGGTCATTTTCACGACCAAACAAAAAAAACACACATGGAGCAAGAGAAAAACTGGAGTTTTCTTTTAAAATAAAACCACCCAGTAATAAACGACAAAGTGCAATGAATCTTGCAATAGACATTATGTTCGCAAAGTAAACAAAGTACCTTTTTAAGAGCATTTTTGAGTTACTTCCCTTGGGAGTTCCGTCACAAAACGAGTCAGGCCTACTGCGATTTATTCTTTGGCACAATTGTCTGTTCAAGGCCTGAATTTATACGTAGTGTTTGTATGAGTAGGACCTGTCTTATATATGGATCCTTTCTAAGTGTGGGTCGCTAAAGGGAAGTAGGCTGTCATCCTGTCGGGATGTCGAATTTTGTTGTAGCCGGCTTATCGCCGAAAAGTGATCTATAAGTAGATGGGGAAAAGTGATAGTCATTTAGACATGTTGTATGTACTTTACCCCAGTGATAGAAAGGTAAAACCACAATTTATTATGAACTTGGGCTTCGCCATCGTTGTTGATAAGCAGATGCACAGTGGGTCAATTTTCTTTTTATTCAAAGGAAGATGTTCCTACAGCAACTTTATATGATATTATTCAATTACCTCTTATGAATGGCAAAAAAAAGCGATGCCTGTACTATCGCTCGTGAACCAAGAGATCACTGCTACATGTGAGAACCCATGTCTGGGATTCCTATATCTTTATGAAAACGTGCCCACAAACAAATTTACATGATGGAACTCTGAATGCTTATTTACGAATGCTCCATTATGATATTTGCACATGAATGCAACTTAAGATCTCAACATCTGTCTATGCAACAACCATACACGTACTCATAAAAATAAAAAGACCATTTCTTGCAGCAAAAAAAACCAAAAAAAAAAACCAAAAAAAAACACACTCTACTCTCACATTCTTGTCGGAGCCTCATCACGTTCCAGGACAAGATGACCTGTAAACATGAAGTTTCGTTACTTTTAAAATAAATCAACCACCCAGCCAATAGTAGCCAGTATGAGTTAACGACTACATGAGTTTAACAGTAACGCTCGTTATTTTTAATTTTTATAAGGACATCACAAAAACATCAATCAAAACTACTGCTCGAGATTGAAAGATACTGCATCTCATAAATAAAAATTAAGCTTTACAAAATATTCTGATGCTTATAGGTCACGAGCACTCTAAGCGTAAGATTTATTTAAACTGCGACGTTATTACAGTACGTTATTACGGTTGCATGCCTTATCTATTACTTGAGGGAACCCCCATGCATAATATATTGTACATTAACCCCAGCATAGATTGAATACTGAATACACTCCTAAAATATTAAAAGATGTTTATTACTTACATTTAACTTTCTGCTGTTTTGTAACATGTAATCCTTGTTTTGTTGTTTTTTAAAGGATTAAGCAAACCAAATAAATAAAAAATTTTTTTTATCTCATTCAGATGTCAAATATCAAATAGAAAAAGGTGCTGCGATAAAAATTGCTTCTCTAAACTGGCAGGAGCTGAATTCAGTGCTGTTAACAATTATATAAAGTGCATCAATGATTAACACAAACCTTACAATCATGACACAGTAAAGTTTTTTTAATGCGGAATTTTGTATACCTATTTAACAGAATATAAAAGCAAAGGAATATCTTTCACACATATTCAGTTACTTGTGGCCTTAAACTACATAATGATTCAGACTGCATGCTTTAGAATTGCTTGTGCTTTTATGAACGTTTTGTATGACCTCTGGGAAAATAGAAACAATCTTTATATCTTCTACCACTTATTGAGTTTTTTTTATTTCTTTTCAGTATTTTGAAAAAAAAATTTGTATATCTTCTACCACTTATTGAGTTTTTAAATTTCATTTCAGCATTTTGAAATAAATATTTTTAATTTATATTTGCTTTCAATCTAAGTTTATGAGTAAAATTAAAACCCTTAACTTTGGTTACCATAAGATCCTTCGTAAAATACCAGTGAGAAGTATTGCAACGATTAAGCTGGGAGAACAGGTCCTGGAGCAGTTCAAGTCAACCTCTTTTAATACCTCGGAGCTGTCATAGACCGAAAGGGAGGCATCAAAGAAGAGTTGGCTACCCGAAGAGCAGCAGCTGTGAGACTTTCTCAGGCCATAAATCGAGGATTCCTCAGCAAAAGAGAAGATGGCAAGAAGACGAAGATGGCTGTATACTGCTCCACATATGTCCCAGTCTTGATGTATGGATGCGAGTCATGGGCAATGACTACAACCCAAAAAAGCCAGATCCAAACCTCAGAAATGAGGTATCTGAGGAAGGTGATTGAAGTAACACAAGGAGACATGGTCTACAACCAGATGATATGTCAAGGCCTAAAAACCCAAATCCTGCAGTCCCAACTAAGATGGTTAAGGCCATGTCTGCAGAATGGGAGAAGATCGGCTAACATGACAAGCATGAGAAACTAAGAGCCAGGGATCCAGAACTCTAGGACGACCCAGAGTTTGCTGGGAGGACAACATTAGACAATCTGTGAAGGACCAAGGACTAGAATGGAACCAGGCCAGACAGAAGACAGCCGATAGAACAGTATGGCGCTCCTTCCTCCAAACCTCAACACCTCACGGTAGAAGAGGAACGACTAAGTAAGTAAATAAGTAAGTATTGCACTGGGTGAAAAACACTACATTACAGAACCAAAGGTGTTATTTTAAGGCGGTGGTAGGCAACCCAACAGCTGTGGTGATCTACTTTAGAAACACTGAGCTCTCTCAAGATCTACCTTGATAAAATCATATTTGTTTTCAGCAGTATTTGGAATAAGTACATCCTATTTGTAACTTCTGCTCTGTGTAGTTCCCGGGGGTCTCAGAAGAGACACAAGAAGAAAAAGACTACTGCCCTCTCAGGCATGTCGTACAAGACGACAATATGATGTTGTGGATGGGGGCTGGCAACCTCATGTAAAACAAATTGCTTCAGAAACCACTGCTGCAAGAGCATGTGACTGCTTGGTTGCAGGCTTTCTGTAAGAGGATCAGCTACAGTGGTGGCTCCATGCTCTGTTAGGAGAACTAAGGAAAACGATGAAGATATGTAACTTTTACCTCTGCCTGACCATCTGCTTCCTGCAATTCCATTGGAAGAGTGGTAGAAAATTCAAAATAAAATTATATTTTACCAAATGTTAACGTTAATGTAGAACTGATGACAAGAACCAGACAAGTGCCAGTGGAATAAGAGTTGCGAAGAAGATGCTGGCAATAGATGGGACACATATTGAGGAAACCTGTTTATAGCATTACAAGGCAGTCCTTGTTCTGGAATCCCCACTTAAAGAGAGGCAGAGGTAGACCAAAAAACGCACGGAGAAGAGAACTAGATACAGAAGTGAAAATGATGAGGACAACATGGAAAGAACTTGAGCGGATGGCACGTGACAGGAGGACTTGGTATGTGTTTGTTGAAGGCATATGCTCCTTGGGGAGCTAAAGGGTACTGACTGATTGATTGGAATGTTAACGTTACTTTAAAGCAGTGCTTCAACTTTTTAAGTCCTGCGCCCCTTTACAACATCTTAAGAAGCCTCGCACCACTTAACAGCATCTTATGAAGCCACGCACCCCTTTGCAGCATCTTATGAAACCTTGCACCCCTTTACAACATCTTAAGAAGCCTCGCACCCCTTTACAACATCATAAGAAGCATCGCACCCCTTTACAACATCTTAAGAAGCCTGGCAACCCTTTACTACATTTTAAGAAGCCTCACACCCCTTTACAACATCTTAAGAAGCATCGCACCCCTTTACAACATCATAAGAAGCCTGGCAACCCTTTACTACATTTTAAGAAGCCTCACACCCCTTTACAGCATCTTAAGAAGCCATTCGCCTTAAAGCCACGCACCCCTAATATCTGGCATATCTCTCACCCCCAGAATGGGTCACACACCCCAATGAGGAACATGCACCCCATGGTTAAGAAACACTGCTTTAAAGAAAGGATCACTTTCCTATCTTATGCAGCTCTAAATAAAGTGAATTTTAGTAAGCTAGTCCATGGGTTTTCACTCAGAACGTGGAAACAGTACCGATAACCCTGGGGATACCACGTTTATAAATTCTAGCAGAAGAGAGCTAGTCGTAAATTTCCCTAGATTATAAATTGTTTCCTTTTTTTCTTTTGTGTTGCCTAAAGATCTACCAAATCTTGCCCTGTAATCTACGGGTAGTTTACAATCAACCTGTTGCCGACACCTGTTTTAAGGTATCCACAATTCACAAAAGCTATAATGTGAAGCCATTCTCTCGGCGAATGCTGACTCACAGGGTTGTGTGTGGTTTTCCCTGGAAAGGGGGCCTCCCAGTATGGGCAGTGAGGCAGAGTTGCAAGTCAACTCAAACGGCGTGCACTAGCACAGTCATCTCACTGCACCACTGTATGGACATGTGGTTATGGTTACCATACGTCCTCATTTATGCGGACATGTCCTCATTTTGGAGGTAAAAATTACTGTCGTACACATTTTTGTGAATTCCCTGTTTTGTCCGCATTTCCAGTGATTGGACGTTTTTTTCTTCACTCTGGCGGTACTGCATGTAAAAATGGGAGATTTTCTCTATTGGTAACAGTGTAGCATTAAATTTAGAATTCAGAAGTTGGCTACCTGACCAATTACATCGGCAATTAAGTAGCGTTTCCACTTCCGATATTACATTTTTAGCATCGCTTTTCGCTCCGCATTTCCAGTTCTGATCTTCATTAGCAGCCAGCTTTGCTTTTCGGTCACAGTGGACGGCGCGTAGCGTTAGCTTTTTGCGTGTGTTTACTGTTTATGATAATCTAATTTATCCATCTAGATTCATCGAAGCAATTGCTTGCTTAAATCAGCTTACAGTGTAAGTAGAAATAAAATTTTATTCATTACAATATAATTTATAGAAAAATAATAATTGTTTAAGGAATCAGAAAAAATAACATCAATAATCTTCTAGCAAAGTTTCAAGAACGTGGTTTGAGGTTGCGTGCATATTGTTAATGATATTATGATTAATTTTTTAATTTTATTTGTTCCAGATGATCAATCAGTATGCCAAGAGAAAATGCAAATTTACAGACAAACTATCAGAAAAATACCCATGTTTTCGTCCTGGAAGAGAAGAATGGGAAGCTGAATGTATTACTTGTAGTCCAGGAACATATGTTTCGGTCACAAACCATAGAGTGCGAGACTCAGATTTACATACTGTCACTGAGAAACATTTGAAGTGTGTTAGGGGGGGCAAGTTCATCAGGGAAATTGACAAATGTTTTTGTAAAAACAAATAGTGAGCTAGGGGGCAGTGTAAGTGCTGCTGAAGGTGCCCTTGCTTTCCATACTGCTGCACATCACAACAGTTACAGTTCCATGGATTGTACACCAGGATTGCTGAAACAAATTTTCCCTGACTCAAAAATAGCAACTAATGTGTCAAGTGCTAGAACAAAAACAGAAGCAACAGTGAACTCTGTGCTAGCTCCCCATTCACTGGAAGTTTTAAGAAAATCTCTTGCAGACATTCCCTTTGTTGGTGTTTCAACAGATGCTAGCAACCATGGTAGTATAAAAGGTGTTTCCAATTCTTATCCACTATTTTGACTACAAGAATGGGGGTTTGCAAATTAAAGTGGTTAATGTTGAGAGCAAGCCCAATGAAACAGCAGAAACTATTGCGACTTATGTCTGTGAGACAATGAACAAGCTAGGTCTTTCAAATAAATGTGTAGCTTTCGGGTGCGATAATTGCAATACATTGTTTAGTGTTCTTGGAAGAGGCAATGGTAACAATGTCTTTGCAAATTTGAAGAGGTTGGTTAACCAAACATTAGTAGGAGTGGGATGGCCTGCACATGTTTATAACAATTGCATTCAGCATGGCACAGATCTTCTTGACATTGACTTACAATCTTTAATAGTGAAGATTTATAATTACTTTTCAATTTACACTGTCCAAGTTGAGTCCCTAAAATAGTTCTGTGAGTTTGTTGATGTAGAATACCAGCAACTCCTTAACCACTGCATAACATGGTGGCTGTCTTTATTTCCAGCTGTTCAAAGACTTCTACAAATGTTTCGAGCTCTCAAGTCATTCAATCTTTCACAGAACAAACCACCAGCTGTACCGAAAAAGTTTTTTGAGGATCCATTAAGTGAAACCTATTTATGGCATGTTCAGTCCCTAATTAGTGTATTTCATGATCATATTAGCATATTAGAAAAGGAAGATAACTCCCTTATTGATGTCATGAAAATCCTTTCATCCTTGCAAGTCCTCCTTCAAGAAAGAAAGGATATCAATTTCATGCCACTCAAAGTGAAGGACATGCTAAAGCAAATGGAAAGTGATGGCTACAAATCTGAGGTGCAACAGTTTCAGTGCAATGTAGAAGCACTGTATGAAGGATGTTTAGATTATTTAAAGATGCGGATGCAGCCTTTTCAGGAATTTTCTGGGTTTAAATGGCTAGATCTTGAAGATATCTCCTGGGAAGATGTAGAAATAAGTATACAATTTTTTATGGAAAAAGGTGTACAATTGATGATACTAAGTGTTTTGATCAGTTCTCCAATTTGAAGACATTTGTCGCCACATATGATGGAAACTTAGTTTCAAGTCACAAGAAGTGGTGCAACTACACTGGATACTGTAGAAGTGAAGAGCAATACAATGAGACTGTGAAGATAGCCCAGTTCTTTTTTGTGATACCAGCTCATAATGCCTATGTTGAAAGACTCTTTTCACTCATACAAGCACAGTGGACCAAAGAAAGAAGCAGACAAACCATCGATTCTGTAAAAGCAACTGCTTTTGTGAAATTTAATTTCAGACACTTTACATGCAAAATGTTTTTTGACTACTTGATGCACAATAGTGAATTGTTAAAAAAAATTAAATCCAGTGACTAATATACATGGGCTCAACAGTGATTAAAAAGTGTGGATGACCTTTGCTTTCTTCAAGTCACATTATTTTTTCACATTCTCTGCTACTAGGCATTTTGTTAATGCTCCAAAACACATTTTAAAACGAAACAGATCAATATAATTTATTAAGTCACAAGGTTTACTAAAGTAAAGGTTCATCACTGTGTATTATTGTAACTCCTGTTAGAAAAATTTTGTTCAGGACTTCATGCTCAACTCTGGGGATCGAGTTGGTTGGGGGAGGTGTCCTCATTTTGAGGTTTCACAATATGGTAACCCTATATGCGGTAAAGCATACATATAGCATGGGGTGGCAGGGAAAGCAAACCCATTAAAAACTGTGTGCTGAATTTGGACGTGTTGGGCCGAAAGTTGCAGATTTCGCAGCTCAGCTGTAAACTACAATACAATGTACATACAGCTCAAGAAAGGCCAGCATGTAAAATAGAGATATGGTTGAGCAAACGCAAACAACTACAACAACATAATGCGAAGCCTGGTTTCTCCTCGGACACACAATATTTATCGTAGTAAAAACATTAATGAATACGAGCGTGATGGCGCAGAAATTAAATTAAATGATTAAATATGAAGTGAGTTCATATCTTTATTTGCACAGTCATAAGAGATAAAGAACTACCAATGATCATCTAAGAGATGACTGAAACAAGGTGACTAACAGAAATGAAGATAAACATAAAAATAAGATTATGGTGATGATAAATAAAGAGACCAAAAAAAAGAAAAAAAAACAAATATAATGAAGATACATAAAACAAAGGTGATCAAAACAATATATCAATAGATAACTGAATGTGTTCACAAAAGAAAACACAACAGATAAGACCAAGAACAAATGTTCCAGTGGCAAGGTGATTACAGCCCTTGCTTCATGAGGCTAAAGGACCAGGTTCAAAATGACGTAATATCCAGCTGCAGCCGGCACCAACAGCAAGAACAGGAAATGGTCACACCATCAGGAAATGGTCACACCATCTCATGAAGCTGAGACCTAGTTTATACTAACACTTCACTCCGTAAGGCTAAATCTAATAAGGGACCACCATAAGATTTATCATATCAACAAAGAATGATGGCTTAAGACAAGCCACAATATTAAGGGCATGCAATAAGAAAGATAAGGTGCATAATCCTCTCTCTTTTACTTTAGGGAAAGACAGAACAGACATGAAGAGGAAGAAACAAAAATGTTCTATATATATAAAAACAACATATATATTTTTAAAAAACATTAAAAAGCCAACCAGGAGAACAAACATAATGAATGCAGCATGAATAAAATTTAATATGAAGGAGATGATTGATAACACCTACAGAAGAAGAGAAAATATAATACTAAAGAAGAAAGGGAAGGAAGGAATAAAAATTGTGGGGCCCTGTGTTTTCCTAGGGCCTCTGGGGAAATAATGGAAGAACAGGACAAGTGTTCCCTCAGGCATGTCATTAGTTGAGAATGGGGCTGGCAACCTCACCTTGGAAAATCGCTGAGAGAGCACATGAATGCCGTAGTGCAGATTTCCCATAAGGTGATATCACCATGCTCCATAAGGAGTAAGAACTGGACATGATTATGAATTTAAAGATGAGAGGGAATAGGAAAAGCATGAGATGAACATGAAAGGAAGACAGGAAGAAGACAAAAAAATAAGAAGAAAGAAGAGAAGTAGAAGAGACAAAGGAGGACAGAGGGGAAGGAAAAATGGAGAGGAAGATGACAGAGGACAGGAAGAAGAAAAAAAGCAGAGGGAGAAGAGAAAAGAGGAAGAAACAAAAAAAAGAAATAAGGGTAAAAAGGAGAGGTAGGAGACAAATAAAAGGAAAGTGAGAAGAGAAGTACAGGAAGAGACAGAGGTAGAAAAGTAAAGAAGATGTGAGAATTATCAATGAAGATAAATGCTTGACAGTCAATCCTGTAATCCAAGAGATGTTAGCATACCTATTCAAAGCTGTTTAGAAAATGTAAAGGACAAATCCCTCCTTTGCAGAAGATAAGTTAGAAAATGAAGCCAGATTAAGAAACCACCACTGTCTGAGCTTGTGAATGCCTGGTCTAGGTTTCCTGCAAGGTGACCCGCTGTAGTGGTGGCTCCATGCTCCGGAAGGAGCACAGAGGAAATGATGATGAAAAACTAATTAACACTTACATGAAAAAGTCTTCAGTAGGTGACCGTGAATCACTTGGCGGGAAAAAGTTTGTCAGGTTGCCGTCTGCAGCGCTGATATTATGATGACTTGGCTCCCAGCAATGATGGGAGTTCCAGGTGTGATTGCAGCTCGTCCATGGCAGGGTGCTAGAGAACGTGTTGAACATGTAGTAGACAGCCCAGGCTATGATGATAATGTAGTAGGTAGTAAACAGGAAGGAGATCATTACCGTCGCCACGCCAGCACCTGAGAAGGACAAAGTGACATCAACTGTTAAATCTGTCTTATATTTTCCGTAAAAAGGCAAAGATAGTCCATAGCGAGCGTCTGATTGACAGAGTGGTTAGAGGGCTGGTCTCTTGCAGCAAAGGTGATTCATGGTATCGAGAGGCTCCAGCCTACCCAGCTGTAAATGGAGACCCAATTTTTCTCTTGAGTTAGGAAAGGAAAAGGCAGTAATGAAGGGAACTGGTGGGTTCATACTTAAGCTGAACCAAGTATACTTAAGTCTCTAACACTTCACTCCCCTGTGGCTGTATCTGCTTTGGGACCAACTTTACCTTTTTTTTAGTCTCATAGCAGATACCGCTGTAAGGGAGTGAAGTGTTATAGACTTCATTAGTCTAGGTCCAGCATTGAGAGATGGGGAGACTAGTTCCCTTCCTTGCTTCCTTTGCCTTCCCTAACTCAACAGCAGAGTCAGGCACCCTTTTACAGTTGGGTAGACTTGAGCATGATGCCACTGTGTTTCAAACCCAGTATCTTTGCAATGACAAGCCTGCACTCTACCAATATATTCCGCATTAATTGTTAAAGTTACCAGGAAAGACAGAATGAGAAATGATGACAACAGAAAAATTATCGGAACTACATCCGGCATCAAATATATACCGTGACAGAAAATTAAGTGGGGAAGACCGAGAGGCAAAATTAAGTGGTTTGGCGACCTCATGAGAATGGAGGCTGACCAATTACCATTACCAGCCTAAAACAGTTGAGGATTTGGTTTTAGCGCATGGGGAAGACCGAAAGGCAGATAGAACATTACAGAAATGCTACAACAACATGGGCTCACAGCCGCCAGTACGGCACACATGGCACAAGAACGAAAAATTCAGCTCCTCATGACACTTCGCAGTAAGAATAAACCAAAAAAAGTAAAGTATTTTCCTTACTTCCTTTAAACTTCCAAATGATTTCTTTTTCTTTTTCTTTATTTTAAACTAATTTTTCCGTGCTACTAATTTTGTACTGCTCACTGATTCCTCTGAAGACTTATCTTTCAATGTTTGTAGTTTGTGTGCATATATGTATATATACTGTTCAAAAAAAGAAACGCATAGCTACTGAAGGCACACACATAGCCATAACTTTGACATTCAATAACTTTTTTAATTTAATGAATTAATTGTTCAAATTGCACACAAGAATACCTTAGGGTTCAACCAAT
The DNA here is from genome assembly GCA_024509875.1 of Oreohelix idahoensis. Taxonomy (NCBI): domain Eukaryota; kingdom Metazoa; phylum Mollusca; class Gastropoda; order Stylommatophora; family Oreohelicidae; genus Oreohelix; species Oreohelix idahoensis. Next base: position 49,025 of record JAMPIV010018147.1, on the reverse strand, counting down.
CAATTGACAGTTGTTTTGCATCTGGGTCACGAGAGTTTTTTGGCGTACAGGCTTTCCCGTTAGTATGGTGTGTGGCCTCCTCTTGCATCGATCAGCGAATGGCATCTCCTGGGCATGGATGCGATCAGACGTCTGATGTAGGCCTGTGGGATGGCTGCCCACTCTTCCTGAAGTGCCTGGAAAAGATCACGACGATTGGCTGGAGCAACGTCTCGGCGACAAAAACGTCTATGCAGCTCATCCCACAGGTGCTCAATCGGAATCATGTCTGGAGACAGGGATGGCCAGGGAAGGGTGAGAATGTTGTTGGCAGTCAGGAACTGCGTGGTCAACCGTGCACAATGGGGTCTGGCATTGTCCTGTTGAAACACAGACCTTTGGGCAGCCAAAAGTGGAAGGACATGGGGTCGAAGAATTTCATTGACGTATTGTTGCGCATTCAAGTCTCCTTCAATGTACACCAATTGACTCCTTCCATTGTAACTGATCATTCCCCACACCACTGCACCTCCACCACCGTGCGGCGGAGCTTCATCAACGCAATTTTGGGCAAAACGTTCATTTCGCCTACGGTAGACCCTACGCCGTCTATCATGACGCTGCAACAAAAAGAAAGATTCGTCACTAAACCAGACACGTCTCCATTGATTGTCAGCTGCCCAGGGACAATGCTGGTTGGCCCAAAGAAGTCGATTTGGGCGATGGCGGCACGTAAGGACAGGTCCTTGGTTAGGTCGTTGTGCCCAAAGTCCAGCGTCATGCAGTCTATTCCGGACAGTTTGATCAGACACATGACGTCCTGCAGGCAATGACTGGGCAGTTGAGGAAGCTGTTGTAAACCTGTCTCTGAGGTGACAAAGCCGAATAAAGTGATCCTCCGCTGCTGTTGTCTCTCTGGGTCATCCACTGCGATGCCGGTCTTCAACTGAGCCAGTGGCTTGGAACCGGTACCATGCGTCATATATAATTTGCTAAGTATTACAAGTATGTGTGTGTATATATAATTTGCTGAGTATTACAAGTTTATGTGCGTATTTATAATTTTCTGAGTATTACAAGTTTGTGTGCATATTTATATTTTGCTGAGTATTACAAGTTTGTGTGCATATATATAATGTGCTGAGTAATACAAATTTGTGTGCTTATATATATAATTTGCCGAGTATTACAGCTTTGTGAGCAAGTATATAATTTGCTAAGTATTACAAGTGTGTGTGCATGTATATAATTTGCAGAGTATTACAAGTTTGTCTTTGTATTCATGTTTACATGTGTGGCATTTTGAGTTGGGTTGGCAACCTCATCATTGTCACAGAAACCACTGTTGTAAGAGCATGTGAATGCTTTATGCAAGCTTCCTGCAGGACCAGTTGCAATGGTGGTCCCATACTCCGAAGAAAAAGCACAGCATAATTATTTACTATCATCATGTTTTCATGAGTTATTTTCTTGTTGGAATATAATTTCTTGCACAGACTGAATTTTTTTTCTTTTTAAAAAAAAAAAAAAAAAAAAAACAACGGCAATAAAAGCAAATGCTAAAACTGCATCCTGCTTCAAAAATATAGAACAATGACCAACATAGTCTGGATGTCTGGTATGACTATAGCCTGACAATAAATAATGAGAGGTTTTCACAAACAAGATCATCGTAACATATGGTACAATGAACACTGTAACTTAAAATCAAGCAATGTCATAAAAAGCTACTGAGGATGGTTAAGCATGCGGCACTGTACCCTATCTTGTAGAAACTTTCAGCCATAAAAAAGTTCAATAACAGTATAATTAGAGACATATGGAAGACATGGAAAGACCTGGAATGGATGGGACGGGACAGGAGCACATGACATGAGTTTACTGAAGGCCGTTGTTATTTGTGGAACTGAAGGGTGCTGACGATGAAGATGGTGAAGACCTAGAAAAATAGAAGGAGTGGGTCAAGCTTTCTGGATGAGAAGACGCAAAATCATACAGGCCACATAAAATGCTCAAGAACAGTGCTCCGCAACCTTTTTGACTTCACGGCACACTTAAAGTGCCTTTCAAAATTCCACGGCACACTACAATATTTAATTAGGTGGGTATGGCAAATATTTAAAAAATGCAATGCATTCATAAGACAACGCTCCCTAATTTTTTTTTGATGGATTGGTGGATGATGATAACTCAATTTATTATTTGAAAAATTGTACGTGTGATTCTTTCGAAATATTTTACCAAAAACATATAATGTTGTAAATCATTATATAGTATATTCTGCCTGGTATTGACCTAGTATATGAAGCTAGAACTTGGTATCAAATGAACCGGGCATAGCAGCACACAACAGCCACTTAACATAACATTATAATAATTTCCCTTCTTGCTCCTTAAGGCAGTTGGCACCTTTCCACCTATACTGCTGCAGCAGAGCTTTCTGTAAAAGTTCTTTTAAGTGATAAGGTTGCCAGCCCCCACACAAACCAACCAGATAACTTGAGACACAATTTATTTCATAGTGTGGCACGTACATTCATTTTGTGTTAGGTACATCTGCTGCAGTTTCAACATTACGCATTAATCAATAGATACACAACAGGGTGAACTAAGCCATGTGTGACTGAGGTATTAAAACACTGTGGTCGTACTTCTGTCAATTTATTGCCATAGTGATTGCTTCTGGTGTTGTATTCTTGCCAATAATGGTGTTGAATGTATTATGCGATGACCTAATTCTATTATGTCAGTGTCACCTTATACCGGGGGCAGCAACTAAACGATCATGATCTACCAGTGAATCACAGGGATGATTTGGTAGATCTTTTGTGACAGCAGCAGAAGAGAAAAAGAATTTTAAAGCCAGATAAATTTAGGATTCTCCTACCGACAGCTTTGAGATTCTTATTCTTTGCACTCCCATGATTAAAGGTACTTTTTCATCATTCCCAGGGAAAACTCATGAGCTAGCTTACAAAGATGTACTTTAACCGTGCACTTGCATGAGATAGGAATGCAATTTTTTCTATCAAGTGGAGTTTAGGTAAAATATCATTCACTTTAAATTTCCCCCCGCTCTGTTGATGGACAGCGTCCGACTGACACAGTAGTTAGAGCACTGGTCTCTCGCGGCTAAAAGTGCCAGGTTTGATTCACGGTATCATACCACTCCAGTCTACTCCGCTGTAAACGGGTACTCGACTTAGCTCTTGAGCTAGGGAAGGAGAAGGTAGCGATGAAGGGAACAGGTCACCCCCAACTCACGATGCTGGACCTAGTATAGTGAAGTCTCTAACACTTCACTCCCCTACGGCAGTATCTGCTATGGGACTACCTTTACTTTTTTATTTTGTTACGGTTGATAGAATGGTATAGTTACATATAATATAGTAAATATCCATAGTTACATATAATATAGTAAATATCCATAGTTACATATAATATAGTAAATATCCATAGTTACATATAATATAGTAAATATCCATAGTTACGTATAATATAGTAAATATCCATAGTTACGTATAATATAGTAAATATCCATAGTTACGTATAATATAGTAAATATCCATAGTTACGTATAATATAGTAAATATCCATAGTTACGTATAATATAGTAAATATCCATAGTTACGTATAATATAGTAAATATCCATAGTTACGTATAATATAGTAAATATCCATAGTTACGTATAATATAGTAAATATCCATAGTTACGTATAATATAGTAAATATCCATAGTTACATATAATATAGTAAATATCCATAGTTACATATAATATAGTAAATATCCATAGTTACATATAATATAGTAAATATCCATAGTTACATATAATATAGTAAATATCCATAGTTACATATAATATAGTAAATATCCATAGTTACATATAATATAGTAAATATCCATAGTTACATATAATATAGTAAATATCCATAGTTACATATAATATAGTAAATATCCATAGTTACATATAATATAGTAAATATCCATAGTTACATATAATATAGTAAATATCCATAGTTACATATAATATAGTAAATATCCATAGTTACATATAATATAGTAAATATAAATAGTTACATATAATATAGTAAATATCCATAGTTACATATAATATAGTAAATATCCATAGTTACATATAATATAGTAAATATCCATAGTTACATATAACATAGTAAATATCCATAGTTACATATAACATAGTAAATATCCATAGTTACGTATAATATAGTAAATATCCATAGTTGCGTATAATATAGTAAATATCCATAGTTACGTATAATATAGTAAATATCCATAGTTACGTATAATATAGTAAATATCCATAGTTACGTATAATATAGTAAATATCCATAGTTACGTATAATATAGTAAATATCCATAGTTACATATAATATAGTAAATATCCATAGTTACATATAATATAGTAAATATCCATAGTTACATATAATATAGTAAATATCCATAGTTACATATAATATAGTAAATATCCATAGTTACATATAATATAGTAAATATCCATAGTTACATATAATATAGTAAATATCCATAGTTACATATAATATAGTAAATATCCATAGTTACATATAATATAGTAAATATCCATAGTTACATATAATATAGTAAATATCCATAGTTACGTATAATATAGTAAATATCCATAGTTACGTATAATATAGTAAATATCCATAGTTACGTATAATATAGTAAATATCCATAGTTACGTATAATATAGTAAATATCCATAGTTACATATAATATAGTAAATATCCATAGTTACATATAATTTAGTAAATATCCATAGTTACATATAGTTACGTATAATATAGTAAATATCCATAGTTACATATAATATAGTAAATATCCATAGTTACATATAATTTAGTAAATATCCATAGTTACATATAATATAGTAAATATCCATAGTTACATATAATTTAGTAAATATCCATAGTTACATATAATATAGTAAATATCCATAGTTACATATAATATAGTAAATATCCATAGTTACATATAATATAGTAAATATCCATAGTTACATATAATTTAGTAAATATCCATAGTTACATATAATATAGTAAATATCCATAGTTACATATAATATAGTAAATAGCCATAGTTACATATAATATAGTAAATATCCATAGTTACATATTGGTTGCACTTTTTTCAAATTCCAACTACTCGGAAACCTGAAAACAGACAATTTCCCCAAGGTAATCTTTAGAAAACTTTTGTAGTTCCAAAGTAGAACCCCACCTCTCCTGTTGCCTACTCAAGTGACTCCTCTAAGTTTAGTGTGCAATTCTGGGTTCTCAACATGTTTCACAACATAGGACATCCCTAGAAGTGTGTGGATGATTTCGTGAGTCCATGAGGGTGTGATTAGCCTCACAGACAGAGGTTCACATCCACATCTGCATAGTATAGCATTGTGCTTAGCTGATGGTCAGAAAAGGATGACTCCAGATATGCCTCCATGCATGCCCAGAGGGAGTGAAGTGTTAGAGACTTCACTATACTAGGTTGTTTGTTTGTTGGTGTTGTTGTTTAACTAGGGCTGTTGAGCTTCTCGCTCTTCAGCAGCCAATACCAAGTTGAAGACTCCTTGCTATTATCTACACTGTAGATCTAGGCTTTTCCTGTGGCTTTTATGCCATTCCGAAATGAGCTCCTGTTTCTCCAGCTTGGCTTGCATTTAAAGGATCGTCACATCTGTTCCCAAGCTAGGAGTAAGAAGTGTGTGGCATACTGTGCATTCTCCGCCATCCAAGGGGGCTCTCCATCTATGCAGAGCTAAAATACTGTACTCTGGTTCTGGGCTCTCTCAAGGCATTGTCACGTCCTGCACAGAGCCACTTCTCAGCTTTCTCTGCCTATCACTGGGTCCATAGAGGGATCCTTCGGCATGCAGTCAACCAAGTCAAAGACTTATGCCTGGGGCTCAAGTGACTTCTCCAAGCTTAGTGTGCAATGCTGGGTTCTCAACAAGTTTCACCACAGGGGGAATCCCTGGATGTGTGTGGATGATATCAAGAGTCAATGATGATGTAATTAGCGTCACAGACAAAGGTTCACTTCCATGTACATATATTGTAGCATTGTGCATAGCTGGTGGTCATATAAGGATGACTCCAGATATGCCTCCATGCATCACTATACTAGGTATAGCTTTATGTGATGAGGTGACTGGTTCCCTTCCTCACTGCCTTTGCCTTCCCTAACTCAGGAGTCAGGTACTTATTTACATCTGGGCAGACTGAAGCATGACACCACCAGGTAACCTGGTAACTTTGCCTTGAGAGGCAAGCACTGTAACCACTCTGCCGCCCGTCCACTCAGTTAAGATGTAAGAATCCTAATTATACAGCTTAACTCTTTGACTCCGGAACAACGCTCAGAGCGTTGGTCAGATTTGACACACGTGCCAAAACTCTCTGAGCGTTGTTTTTAGTCTATCACGAATTAAAATTACGGCACATGGTGGAAAATAACTGCGGAGTCAAAGAGTTAAAGGACTGTAACCATCCACTATATAGCACTCTATACCAAGTAATGACATTACACCTATGTGACGCAAGAACCCTCATTACAGATGTATGGGTAGTAAGCAAACACTGTAAGCACTTTACAATATGTAATTTAAGTCAATATATTAAGTACAGAACTTAAATCTATATGATATAAAGACAAGCAAGCTGTGGACCCTTTTTCGTACTTTGTCCACTATGTAAATAATACAGAACAGGATCAAACTCAAGATCATCTCGTCATTTCTTATTGGGGGAACAAAAAAACTGGAAAGAGAGAAGTTCCAACCAGCCCTGCAGCCTTTCAATTTCTTAGCAACTTTAGTGTCTGTATCATCTCTCTCTCGTTTTTTTTTTTTTTTTTTTTGGTAGAACTTTTTTGGCAATATTTTAATTTTATGCAGAACTTTTCCATGTAAATAGTCACTTCTTGTTTCATTATAAATGTTGATAAACAGAAACCAAAGTTCGGATGTTGACACTTTTAGCACTCGTGCGAACACTCTTCAGTGTTCCTAATTTCCTGTGCATTTCTCTTAAGAGTAGTCAAGCCTTAACTGTCAATGAGACAACACCTGTTCTAAAGCCAAGCCTCATATCTCAACGAGATAATATCTGTTCTAATCATCTGTGACTAGCCTAGTCAAGCTTAAGCCCACCTGCAGCAAAATACACACCTGCATCTTCACTAAAAGTAGTACACTCACTTTACCTGTTGTAACAGAAGACTGGTTCTATCATGTTCTGGCTGGATTCTGCTTATCATCACCCTTTAACTTCCCAAGGAGCCTAGGCCTTCAACAAACTTATGTCAAGTCATTCAGTCTCCTGTTCAATAAGCCATTTTCCAACTCATGTTATCAATGTTCCCAAATTATTAATCTGTGTGTGTTTTTAATGTTGTTTCATTCATCATTACTTTGATTGCAAGTGTGTCTGTCTGTTCGGAGATCATCACGGCTACTGCTTTCTTACTGCAGCTGGTCCCCTTGCAGGAAGCCTGCACCAAGCAGTCACATGCTCTTGCAGCAGTGGTTTCTGTGCCAATTTGTTTTACACGATGAAGTTGCCAGCCCCATGCACAATCTCATATTGGTCACCTTGTGTGACATGTCTGAGGTTCAACAGAAAAGTCACCTTGTGTGACATGTCTGAGGTTCAACAGAAAAGTCACCTTGTGTGACATGTCCGAGGTTCAACAGAAATTTTAATTGTATTAACACACGTTTATTCTGGATGCTCACTGTGTTTAATTTATATTGTTTTAGCTGTATGTCTTGTCAACTTCTGTTTCTTTAATTTAAAAAAACAAAACAACAACAAAACTGAAAATATTAATGCCATTACAGACATGCATTCCAGTGGAGAAGTGTGACAACAAAATGAGATACCAATTTTTCAGGTATCCACATAAAACCATGGAGATTTAATACTCGTCCACACATTATGTTTTGCCGAGTCCTAAGCATCAGGGTAATGAAGCCACATCTGGTTTTCTAGGATAAAAGTTAAAAAAAATAATATTACTCTATGTGAAAGATGTGCATCTGCGTGATCCCCTGCCATCTCAATTCCCTGAGAAAAACTACCCTGAAAATACCCCAAAATCACCGCTGCAGACTAGGTTCTAATTAGCATCGTTCTGAACACAGCAGAATTAAGTGCAGTATAACGAGCAGCCCATCCAGCCCATCGTCCCAAACATGCTAGAGAGCTTAAAATGTTTACACTGAACAAACAGAAACTGGGTAGAAAAGAGGGGGAAAAGCAAACATGAGCTACTTCCCAGCTCCGGGTCTACAACCAAACTTCAAGTCTGAACTGCTGGAGCGTCAAGTCTGAACTGCTGGAGCGTAATCTCAAGGTCTCAACTCAGCATAGGCAAGGATGGGGTAGGGTGGGGGTGAGGACATACGTACATGCTAGTGCACATGGCAGTGTACACCCTGGCAGGCACAAATAACAAATACATTGGGATTTAGATTCATGACTAGTCAGGACATATGCTTGTAACAGGAGATTTCTGGCAGCTAGAATGTAAACAAAAACTATATTTTCACAACTAATTCTCTGCTATTTTTGCTGTCGCTGTTATTTTTACTGTTACTATTTTGTCTACATCTTCATTCACTCTGTCATTACTCTTCATCTCCCCAAGCAGCACAGGTTTTCAATTCTCTTCTCCGTGTGTTTTGATCTCTCTTTGCCTCTCTTACCCAGAGGATTCCAGACAAGGACTGCCTTGTAATGCTATTAAATGTTTTCCTCAATGTGTATCCTATCCACCACGTGCTTCTTCTTCTCATAATTTCTTGTTAAACTGGCACTTGTCTGGTTCTTGTCATCAGTTCCACACTGGTGATCTAGTCAAACCATTTCAATCCTTCAATTATAAGCAAGCACCCATTTATAAAAGTCTGTAACGTCTTGGTTGTCATTTTTGTTGTTCTCCATGTTTCAGAGCCATACAATACAACTGCCTTGATGTCTGTCGTGAAAAATTCTGATTTTTGTGTTGGACCTGATTTCCTTTGATCTCCATTTATTTCCCAATGCAATGAAAGCTTATGTAGCCTTTTGCATTCTTATTTTAATATCATGGTCTGTCCCTCCAACTGTGTCTTTATTGCTGACAAGATATATGTATGATTCTACTTCTTGTAGTGGTGTTTTTTCCACTACAATCTTGTTATCATTTCCTGCATCAGCCCACACTAACTTCGATCTTACGAGAAGATCCCTGATATCTGCCTATGAACTCAGCTCTAGTTTTTCAGCTTGTCTTCTCAGATTTAGAACGTTACACAACCCACTGCTGGGAATCAAACAAACACTATAACAAACACATTTGCAAAGACAGTAGTAGAGAAGAAAAATCACTACACCCTTTCAGTCTTCTAAGCTGCTGTGTTCCTTCCTAGCAGTAATTGTTATGAAATTGCCAACTAGCTCGCTACAATCATCTGCTTGCCCCGAGCTGTGTGTAATCATTGGGCTGTCAGCAATTCATGATTCTTGGCTCTGATGGGTCTATGGCAGTGCTTCTTAACCTTTTAGATGGTCCACAACCCTTTAAAGTATCTTATGAACCCTCACATCCCTTTAAAGCAACTTAAGAAGCCTTGCATCCCTATCTAGCTCGCAAAATATGCCAGAAATGTGAAAAGAGAAGAAAGTACGAGGGGCGTTCAGAAAGTAATGCACCACATCGTTTTTCTCAGCTATTAATAAAGATAGAAGCATGAAATTTTGCCCACTTCAAATATGGCATGTGCCAATTGTGTGCACCAAATTGCACCGCAACCGGCCAAATAATACGGCTGCCATAAACCGTTGAAATGGAGCATGTTAGCAACTTGCGTTATAAGCAGCGAATTGTGATAGAATTTCTCATTGCAGAGAAGGAAACTGTTGTAAACATTCACAAGCGTCTATGTGATGTGTATGGAAGTTTTGCAGTCGACAGGAGTACAGTCAGTCGCTGGGTTCAGAGAATCAAAGAATCAGGAAGTGGAGATACGGAGCTGTTTGATCGGCCGCGCTGTGGTCGTCCTGCCACAGCCACCATCGCAGAAATGTTGAAATGCGCTGAGGGCATTATTCTTACTGATAGGCGAATCACTACTCAACAATTGGCCTTACAGCTGTCAGTCAGCATTGGTAGTGCAAATGCAGTTATAAAAACTCTCGGATTTTCTCAGGTTTGCGCAAGATGGGTTCCTCGAAGTCTCACAAATGACCACCGATTGCAAAGGAAAGCAATTTCTTCTGAATTGTTGGAGCGTTTCAATCCTGATGGAGAGAACTTTTTGGCTAAGATCGTTACAGGTGACGAAACCTGGTCACAACATTTTTTTTTTTTTTTTTGTACGCCCGCTAATACTCGAGGCGAAATCTCAGGTTATTATTTTAATGTCTAACCTGACATTGATTTTACGCGAGTATCCCTTTTTATCTTGTACAGAGACAGGTGTCCCTCGCCATTCAGGCAGATACTCTCCGATTTCGGAGGTACCCATTAGAGCTGGGTCGGCTCAGGAGCCACCAATCCCTGGTCGACGACACTCCTTCAAATGTTCTCGCCAGGTCTCGAGTTAATCCAGTCCAAATCCCGGTCGACGAAAAATCCTCAAATGCCGTCGCCCGGGTTTGATCCTGAATCACCCGGTCGCCAGAGCGGTGTTGTAACCACTACGCTAGCGCGGCTCTCTAAAACCTGAGACAAAAAAAAACAGTCAATGGAGTGGCATCATCCACAATCACCACGAAGAAAGAAATGCAAGACAATTCCTTCAGTTGGAAAGGTCATGATCACTGTCTTTTGGGACATTGAAGGTGTGATTCTTGTGGACATTATGCCAAGAGGAGAGACAATCAATTCGCAAGCTTACATTAAGACATTGAAAAAACTCAGTCAACATTTTCACAGTGTTCGGCCGCACAAGAATCCAGCAGACCTGCTTCTCCTTCACGACAATGCACGACCTCACACAAGTCTGGCAACACGGGAAGCAATCACCAAATTGGGTTGGACTGTACTACCCCATCCACCCTATAGTCCCGATTTGGCACCCTCTGATTTTCATCTATTTGGTCCACTTAAAGATGCACTCCGTGGGACAAGGTTTGAAGATGATGAAGGAGTGATTCATGCAGCGAAGAAATGGCTACATGATCAAGACAAAATCTGATATGGGCTAGGAATACATGCACTTGTTTCGCGCTGGCATAAAGCCGTACAAGTTGATGGGGATTATGTTGAATAATACCGATGTTTACATGACATATCCATGTATATTGTGTATAAATTTCATGCTTTTTGAATAAACAGCTCCTGAGAAAAACGATGTGGTGCATTACTTTCTGAACGCCCCTCGTATGTTTTGAGACAATGCTCTTTACAAAATGTGACTATGGTTCAGTGTTTAATTGATGTTGTCACTTTTCTATTATTGCAAATACATTTGAGTTTTGTGTATTATATAGTGTTTATGATGATTCACCTTCTAAAATATCTGGCACATCTCGTCCCCAGATGGTGGGTCTCGCAAACCCAGAAGGTGGATCTCACACTCCCAGGGGGTGCATGCACCCCTGGTTAAGAAACAATGTCAGTAGTTGTTGCTGCTAAAAACTTGTAGCAACTTATTCTGACCATGCATTCTGACTAGATTCATTTTTTAATGCATGGGAAGGAACTCATGAAATTGTAGTCACTTTTATTTCTACAGTCGTCTAATCTTGATAGCTATCGTTAAGAAGTTGTCTTATCTTGATAGCTAGGGTTGCCGATAGCTGTGTGAACGATTTTGAGTCACGACCATATATGGAGCGCTCAGATCGTCAGTTCTTTGAAAACAGTTGGCAATCGCAATGTTTCAAGATTCATTTCCTTTTAAGGTAATAGGTCTTAAGTCGAACATTGTAGAACATTCTTCGTTTCGTAAATTGGCCTGAGTTGTATTCGATTCGCGTTTTCTGCGCATGTCCCTTTTTGTGGCGTTGGTAAAACGATTTCCGCCCAGGTCAGTCTGTGCTGAGAAGCTGTGAAGGCGAGACGTAGCTATGTGCTAGTCTTCGCTTAGTTTATTCAGGAAGGAGTCCTCATGATTGTTGTTCCTATCTTGAGATGATATATCTCTGTGTTATTCCTAATGCCTGGAGGCATATGTGATTATTCATTTAATTCCTTATGAACAGGTAATTAAATCCCTTTTTTTTGGCTGAGTAACTTTATCGCCATCTTGTGATGTTGACTTTTGCTTAGCCTGCCTTTTTCTAAAGTCTACGATATGACTAGTTTGCTCAGCTCACGATCCACTTAGATTGTCACGCATCGATTGATGCCTGTCCTACGGACTATTTGCTTCCTGAACTTTGTTGATGGATCTAGGTTTGATACCTTTGCTGTATAAGGACAATAGAGGACGATAATGTGGCGCTCAAAAGACATGCCTGTCTTGTTGAGGTCAAATCGAGGAGACCATCTTTAATCTCCTAGTTGATATCTTCTAGCTCTTATGGAAAGGGGGAGTTTACTACCTGACTACATGTACAGCGGCTTTACGATATCCTAAAAGGCAGATGATGCACATTATTTTGATGCTGTCTGCTGTGCCAGTTGAATTGTCTACATATGTAATAATGACTGTTTGATCGTACCTATGATGTACCTGCTTGTTTATGTCTACACACTTCGTCATTGTGGCGTTTATAATAAATTATACAAAACCGTCACTAGCTGTTGCAAGCATCATTGACTTTTCACATCGTGAGTTAACGTGACGTCATTGTGTGGATTGACTTGTTCGTAATGCTCACTGTCTGTATACACATCTACATCACACTTAAACCAGACTACAGACACCAAGTTACTACGCCTCATCATCCCTGGTGTCTGAGGGTGGCACACTACTCCGCAAAGGCCAGGATTATCATACCTTGAGAGGAGCAGATGAATTACAACACCCTCAACGTTGTGTGGCAAATGCGACATCCTCCACAGAACATTTATCAACACATATAATACTTACGCAACATTTGCTACGCTACATTTGGTGGCCATAAGCTGGTTTGATCTGGTACCAGCATACTCGGGGTCCCTTACCCGCTTCATTCAGCACTCTACAATCCGACACAAAACATCTACAAGACAACAACAGAAGTGCAGAGTTACGAAATTACTCGGCGTTGCCCAGGAACTTTTTTGGAATTTTCAACAATTGCTGTTCCAAGTCAAGAAAGTGACATTTCCCAGTTTTGTTACATACGGGAGAATCGATTTGTTGCTGTTCTGCTTTGGAGAAGGCCAAGTTCCATCGCTGACGAGTTCTACACTTCTTGTACACTGCATGTACCGTTTGAAAACTCAAGTCTCAACCATCGTCGTAGCTGTTTTGATGCAAGTACAGATGGCAATCAACGTTGGATCTTTGATCTCAGAATGCTGATTACATCCTGTTTGCTGTACTGACGATTGGAGTTCCATAAGTTAAGTGGCCTGTTTGTTTGTGAACTGTGCCCTTATACTTCTACTGAGTCTTCTGTGTTTCATCTCATTCTTTTGTTTACATGTTATATGTTTATGTGTTATTTGTATATTTATATTTATATGTTTATGTTTCTGCGGGTTTTCGGTTGGGCGGAGTCTCCCTTAGATCATACCACGTGATAGAGGTCGTCTATCGTGAGCGTTTTCTATAGGGTGTGCAAATTTCCGATACTGGAATTTGCAAAGCGACTGCTGTTGCTATTTTTTGTTAGTTGTGATGACATGTTAGTATTGTTTTCGTTATTTTTCTGCATTCTTTAGTTTTGTTTTGATTTGCTCGTATTTGCTAGCCTCCTCTTTACTATAGTTTAGTTTCATACAACATTTTTGTTTATACACTGTGGTGTCTTGTATTTGTGTTATCTTCTCGTAGATATCATCACATTTTTTGTGATATTTCTTTAATTTTCGCTTTATTTTTTGTTGATTTCTACGAATGTATTCGTATTGTTGCTAAATCTTTGTATTGTTTACATTGTATTGTTTTTACATTGTATTGTTTACAGTGTAATGTTTACATTGTTATTGTTTACATTGTGATTGTGTTTACATAGTCATTGGTTACACTTATAGTAGTTAATTCACATTTAATAGTGGGTTATGCTTATGCATTACTACTACACTGATGATTAATAAATGATGAATAGTATTGTGCACTATTGAATGGGAAGTGCACCTATGATCAAGAGTTGATTGATGATATTTCAAAAAGGTCTATACACAAGTTCTTTGATATAAGACTTGTTTCCCACAGAGATTGGGATAATAATATAGTGTTGTGAGTAAACAAGTGCTTCATTTAAGACTTGTTATAATTAAATTTGAAATAAGATAATTAATTATTTCAGGTTGTGGACTCATATTATTACACATCATGGCTACATTTGAGCACTTTATTGAGCAGGGTAAATTGCTTGGGAAGACTGGTGATAAGTTAGAAGAATTTGCAACTGCTCAATATGATAAAGCAATGGAAGCTGAACAAAAGAAACTGCAAATGCAGGTGGATGAAAAAAGATTCCAAATGGAAATGGAAAAACAAAAAAGAGAAGCAGAAGCAAAAGCTGAAGAGAAAAGACTTGAGGCTGAAAATAAAAGACTTGAAAAAGAGGCTGAAAATAAAAGACTTGAAATAGAGGCTGAAAATAAAAGACTTGAAAAAGAGGCTGAAAATAAAAGACTTGAAATAGAGGCTGAAAATAAAAGGTTAGAAAAGCAAGCTGAAGTTGAAGAAAGGAAGTTACAAAGAGAGTCTGAAGAGAGAAAAGCAAAAATGGAGCATGAAGAAAAACTCTTAGCTTTGGAAGTTGAGAAATTAAGGGTGATGAACATAGGTAATGCTAATGATGCAAATAAGGTCTCAGATAAGACTAATGCAAGCACTTTCAAACTTAACCTACCACCATTCAATGCTTCCATCGACGATATAACATTCTTTTTGGACAGATTTGAAACTTCATGTAAAGTACATAACATAGATAAATCATTGCAGGTTTATCATTTGTCCAAAATACTTAGAGGTGATGCTTTGAGTATGTTAAGCATGGTAGATGAGCCTGACAAGAACAACTATGATGTTGTCAGGGCTATATTGTTAAAAAAAAATACCAACTTGACGAAGACGGCTATCGTCTTCAATTTAAAAATATGTTACCAGAAACTGGTGTGCAATTCTCTGAATTTATTTCAAAGACACGTCTTACTTTTTTACGTTGGGTGGAGCTGTCTAAGACAGAAAAAACTTATGAAGGACTTATGGACTTAATACTTAGAGACAAAGTCATGTCTTCTGTTAATGAGTCTTTCCTTGCTTTCCTTCATGAACGTAAACCTAAAACAATAAAAGAAATGGAAGATTTCTGTAGCCAATACATAACTGCTCATCCTCACGCAACCATTGGTAACTCTAAAGTAAAAGAAGGTCTGCCAGTTGCTTCGGCAGCACCTTATAGTCAAAACACTAGTAATAGATTCCAACAAAATTTTGATAAGAAAAGTAACCGTAGTTACGGTCAAAACTATGGAAATCAATTTCAGGGTGATTCTTCGTCGAAGAATTGGAGACGAGCTGACAGTCCTCGTTACTTCCAACATAATAATTTTAGGCATTTCAGAAGAGGATATGGTAACAGAGGTTTTTCCTCGCGTAGACCTCAAAACCAAACAAATAGATGTTCACATCAATGTGGACATGATAATAATCATGGAAACTGTAGTTCGAAACATGATAACAGTTATAATAGAGACAATAATAATAACTACAGAGACAATAACAACAGTGATAACTTCAGAGGTAATAGTAGTCGCGGTAGATCTCAATACAAAAAAAAAGAGATATCAGCAGGCTAACTCGGTTCAACAAGAATCTCAGGGAGCCTGTAATCAGGTTTCTGATAATAAAAACTCTGACACTGTCACTTGTTCTTCATTTGACTTTGGGAGAGCAAACAAGTGCCCCCAATGCAGTACTTTGTTCGAACCGACTACAATATCGACTTTGAGTTGTGGTCACCCTCTCCCCGCTCTTCCTGCTTCGGTTGCACATGACGGGAGAGGTTCTCTAATCCTACATAAGGGTCTTGTTAATAATACTCCGGTCTCACTACTTTTCGATTCCGGATGCACCACTATTGGTGTTAGACAATCGCTTGTAGATCCATCCTGTGCGACAGGAAGGGTTATCAAATGTGTCACATTTGGCGGCACTCTAGAGAAATATCCTACTGCTATAATTCACATTGCCACTCCTTTCTTTACGGGAGATGTGCATGCCTGTCTCTTACCTAATCCTATTGCGGACCTTATTATTGGTCGTATCCACGGAGTTAGGGAATGTACCCCACAGCAGATTGCTGCTTGGGAAGATGATAATATGCAAGCTACCAATGCAGTGGTTACAAGAGCACAAGCTCTACAAACACCGCAAACTTCGTTGAATAATGATAATGAAGTTCATAGCCAAGATAGTACCTTGGTTATTTCTCGTGACTCGTTCATAAAATTACAAGAAGAAGATCCTACGCTAAAGAAATTCTTCATTCTTGCGAAGAAAGGTGATCCAAATAAGGATACACAAAGAAAATCTTGGATAGAAATGAAAAACGGCGTACTTGTACGTATGGTACAAGACTCGGCTACGTCAGCACATTCGCAAATTCTTGTTCCCAAGAGTATGAGAGTGCAAATATTGCAGCATGCTCATGACTCGCAATGTGCTGGACACATGGGATTTTCCCGTACAAAGTCGAGAGTCCTTGCGGCTTTCTTTTGGCCCTTTGTTAACAAGGACATCCGTATATACTGCCGATCATGTCAGGTATGTCAGGAGGTCAAATCTAGAGGACCACGACATGCTGCGCCTATCCAGGCTGCTGACATCCCTATTCGGCCATTCCAGAAAATGGCCATAGATATTATTGGCCCTTTTAAGATAAAGTCGGCCAGAGGACATCAGTTTATTCTTACATGTGTCGATATGTGCACACGTTGGCCAGAGGCTATCCCTCTAAAGAGCATATCTACTACAGATATCGCAGATGCTCTTTGGCTGATATTTTCTCGCTTGGGGTTCCCCAGAGAAATACTGTCAGACCATGGAACTCAACTCATATCTGATACTATGTCTCAAGTAATGTCTACCTTACACATTAAAAGATCTCTCAGTAGCATCTATCATCCTATGTCTAATGGGTTAGTTGAGCGTCTGAATAGAACGCTCAAGACTTTACTTGGTAAGATAACTGAAGACCATCCCCAAGATTGGGACAGGGTTTTACCTGCGGCTCTCTTTGCCTATAGAGAGGTCCCAAATGAGCACACAGGATTTTCTCCCTTTGAACTTGTCTTTGGCGCGCGTCCGCGCGGCCCTATGTCTTTATTACACGATCTCATCACTGCCGATGATATTAGTGATGACACTCAATCTTCATATGAGTATGTCATTGCTCTGAGGCAAAAGATCATTGAGGCATGCAAACTAGCGACTGCTTCGTCAGAAATTGCTAAAGAAAAAGCAAGGCAGTTTGCTAACAAGAACAGATGTCTACGACAACTTTGTCCAGGTGACAAAGCATTCGTCCTACTCCCCAGTAGGGAAAATAGACTTCTGATTGCATGGAAAGGTCCATATGCAATAGTCTCACGAATTTCCGATGTTGACTATGTGGTCGATATAGATGGAAAGCATAAGACTTTCCATATCAACATGCTGACGGAATTTCATGAGCGTCCAGACTATTTGCTGCCTATTTTTCAGGCAACGGACGAATCTTCGGTACCTCATGGTCATTACTCATCCCTGTCTGTCATACAGGATGAGGAATCTGTTTTTTCTGATGTCGATCTCCCTCTTCCAGTGGTTCCACTACATTCTATGGAATCTTGGAAAGATGTGTCCATTTCTCCTAATCTTTCTGTTGATGAACATCGTCAAGTCTCGTCGATGTTACAGACATTTAAGGATGTTCTAACCGACATCCCTGGTCACACGAATGTCATAGAACATGACATAATTCTTACCGACAGTAATCCTATTAGGGTTAGGCCGTATCCTATCCCTATACACTTTCAGTCACAAGTGGAAAAGGAATTGGATGAAATGATCCAATTAAACATAATTGAACCATCGACTTCTCCATATTCTTCTTCCATGGTTATTGTTCGGAAGAAAGATAAGAACATACGAATTTGCGTTGATTATCGCAAATTAAATCAAGTCACAAAGTTCGATGCTGAACCTATGCCTTTACTAGAGGGTCTACTTAGTAGACTTTCTAATTCTAGATTCTTCACTAAACTTGACTTGTCAAAAGGTTATTGGCAAGTGCCTTTAGCAGATCATGCCAAACCTCTGACTGCTTTCTCTACACCTAGGGGTTTATTTCAATGGAATGTAATGCCTTTCGGTCTTATGAACGCCCCTGCTACTTTCGTTCGCATGATGCGTCGAATTCTTTCTCATCGTTCAGATGTCATCGCTTACTTAGATGATATCTGTCTCTTCAGTGATTCTTGGGAAGATCACTATCTGGGTTTATATGACCTACTGTCTACTCTACGTGAGTATAATCTGACAGCAAAACCTTCTAAAGCTTATATTGGTTTTGGTGAAATTTCTTTCTTGGGTCATCGTGTTGGTCATGGTCTCTTGAAGACAGAAGACCACAATACTTCGAAAATATTGAACATCTCTGTACCTAAAACGAAGAAACAAGTCCGGAGTCTCTTGGGGTTAATCCAATTCTATGGGAGATTTATTCCGAATCTATCTTCGATAATGGCACCTCTGTCAACGTTGTTGAAGAAAGGGTCACCTAATCTGATTCGTTGGTCTCAGGAATGTCAATCTTCCTTAGACCAGATTAAAAGTATATTTTCTTCTCCTCCTCCCATCCTAAGATTACCTACTCTTGATAGAACTTTTGTTCTTCGAAGTGATGCTTCATCCACTGGGATCGGAGCAGCACTTATGCAGGAATATGCTGAAACTCTGCATCCTGTCATGTACATTTCTAGAAAACTAAATGCGGCAGAGAGGAACTACTCGGTTTTAGACCGTGAATTGTTAGCTATGGTTTGGTCTATTCTCAAACTACAAAGATTCCTCCTGGGCGCACATTTCATTCTAGAAACTGATCAGAAAGCTCTTACAGCTATTCAGACTAAGAACTTGAAGAGTTCGAGATCCACTCGATATGCTATTGCTCTTCAACCTTTTCACTTCACGGTACGAGCTATCCGTGGGTCGGATAATGTGATGGCTGACATTCTGTCTAGATGCCCACATGATTCCAACTAATACTTCTGTTCTATTTCTAGATATACGACAGAGCCATAACACACCTATATTACTACAATACATTAGCACATCTGTCCTCACTTTAGGTGAACACATACTATTGTGCTTTGTTATCATCTTCTTCTGTTCCCATCTTTAATATAAGAAGAAGACTGAGTAGTTAATATAAGGGCCGAAAGTTCCAAAGGCCACAATTATTAATAATAATGTATTGTATAGTATGAAACTTAATGGCTATTAAATAGAATTATATTGTTTGTTTTTTCTCAGCACGTTATTGTTGATCTGAGAAGCTACCTTTCTATTGTCAAACATGGAGAGTTCCACATTGTACAGTTTCTTTGGAACGACAGGAGATGTGTCCTCGATCTTCATTTATATTTAATTTCATTGTGTAATGGTAATATTAAACATTTAGATAATGTAATATTTAACATTCAATATCAGATGTGTAAGCGGTATTAGATTATGACACTGCTATTTGATTATAATGATATGAACTTGCATATTTATATTGTATTTTCATGCAAGCGTAGTGTGTGTTGGTGGCACCTCCCCGATATATTTTTTAAATCAGATTTTTTATCTGTTGAGAAATATTCTCACCAGACACTTTATGTGTCAATTTAGCCTCATATTAGGCAGTGCAATTACTTATCCCCGCATAATTCGTGCGTTGTTAAACCGTTTTTTTGGTTTTACTCTTGGATATTTAAAAAAAAAAAAAAATGTTGCACATTTTTTTTTTTATCGGGAGGTGGCGGTAATGTTGCTGCTAAAAACTTGTAGCAACTTATTCTGACCATGCATTCTGACTAGATTCATTTTTTAATGCATGGGAAGGAACTCATGAAATTGTAGTCACTTTTATTTCTACAGTCGTCTAATCTTGATAGCTATCGTTAAGAAGTTGTCTTATCTTGATAGCTAGGGTTGCCGATAGCTGTGTGAACGATTTTGAGTCACGACCATATATGGAGCGCTCAGATCGTCAGTTCTTTGAAAACAGTTGGCAATCGCAATGTTTCAAGATTCATTTCCTTTTAAGGTAATAGGTCTTAAGTCGAACATTGTAGAACATTCTTCGTTTCGTAAATTGGCCTGAGTTGTATTCGATTCGCGTTTTCTGCGCATGTCCCTTTTTGTGGCGTTGGTAAAACGATTTCCGCCCAGGTCAGTCTGTGCTGAGAAGCTGTGAAGGCGAGACGTAGCTATGTGCTAGTCTTCGCTTAGTTTATTCAGGAAGGAGTCCTCATGATTGTTGTTCCTATCTTGAGATGATATATCTCTGTGTTATTCCTAATGCCTGGAGGCATATGTGATTATTCATTTAATTCCTTATGAACAGGTAATTAAATCCCTTTTTTTTGGCTGAGTAACTTTATCGCCATCTTGTGATGTTGACTTTTGCTTAGCCTGCCTTATTCTAAAGTCTACGATATGACTAGTTTGCTCAGCTCACGATCCACTTAGATTGTCACGCATCGATTGATGCCTGTCCTACGGACTATTTGCTTCCTGAACTTTGTTGATGGATCTAGGTTTGATACCTTTGCTGTTTGCTGGACAATAGAGGACGATAATGTGGCGCTCAAAAGACATGCCTGTCTTGTTGAGGTCAAATCGAGGAGACCATCTTTAATCTCCTAGTTGATATCTTCTAGCTCTTATGGAAAGGGGGAAGTTTACTACCTGACTACATGTACAGCGGCTTTACGATATCCTAAAAGGCAGATGATGCACATTATTTTGATGCTGTCTGCTGTGCCAGTTGAATTGTCTACATATGTAATAATGACTGTTTGATCGTACCTATGATGTACCTGCTTGTTTATGTCTACACACTTCGTCATTGTGGCGTTTATAATAAATTATACAAAACCGTCACTAGCTGTTGCAAGCATCATTGACTTTTCACATCGTGAGTTAACGTGACGTCATTGTGTGGATTGACTTGTTCGTAATGCTCACTGTCTGTATACACATCTACATCACACTTAAACCAGACTACAGACACCAAGTTACTACGCCTCATCATCCCTGGTGTCTGAGGGTGGCACACTACTCCGCAAAGGCCAGGATTATCATACCTTGAGAGGAGCAGATGAATTACAACACCCTCAACGTTGTGTGGCAAATGCGACATCCTCCACAGAACATTTATCAACACATATAATACTTACGCAACATTTGCTACGCTACAGTAGTGCAAGTATGGCAAGGAAGTTCACACTCAGCTGAATTAAGTAACATGTAAAATAATGATCCCAAGATGATAAATAACTTTCCAGGCTCATACAACGAGTCTTATCAACTGAAGTCCTTTTCGCTCAAACTCTTCTTTGATTCACAAACTCTGAGACACAACTGTCCATCTCATAAAGCTAGCAACCAACTCAACTCTCAAGTCATCACACCCTAGCCCGCCAAAATCACACAAGTTTTCTCATACATTCATTAACACTATCTAAGAAAAGATGACCACAGACTCACAACCTACTTACAATAATCAAACCAGCCAATGGAATCACATATAACATCCCATGTGACTCTCACAGAACTTACAAACATAATGTTAAACTGGGGCACAAGAGCTTCACACCTACGGTATAAATTGTATAACACCACAAAAATCATTCTTGACGCCAAACAATTTATGTTTTAACACAAATCTATTAGTCCTCCAAACTATGTCTTCATCTATCAATTTATGAGTTATAAAATTAATTTGTTGGTCCTCCAAACTATGTCTTCTTCTAACAATTTATCAATTTAACATAAATTTGTTGGTCCTTCAAACTATTTCTTCTTCTAACAATTTATCAATTTAATATAAATTTGTTGGTCCTTCAAACTATTTTTTCTTCTAACGATTTATCAATTTAACATGAATGTGTTGGTCCTGCAAACTATTCCTCCGCACAGACCAACATCAACATCAAGCAAAACTTGTTATTGACCTAGCTAACAGCAGTGGAGTTTATAATGATCACCATCATCTTGATTACATTACCATTACCATCAGTTTCATGATCACCATCATCATAATCATTTATATTATCATCATTACCATCACAAACCTCATCACGCCCACTAGCAACCACATCTGTTCATTCTACTCAGTCTCTGGGCCTCTCTGTATCTTCCATTTTTGTGGTTACAAATTATTTCAGTTTCTGCTGCATCATCATCATCATCTTTGCCCCCCCCCCCCCCCCCCATATGGAGCATGGAACCACCACTGTAGCTGGTTCCCTTGCAAGAAGCTTGCACCAAGCATTCAAGCACTCTTGCTATGGTGGTTTCTGTAGCAGCTTGTATTGTATGATGAGGTTGCCAGTCTCATGCACATTTTCATATTTAATGTTAATGTTAATCAGAATCTACGTCATTGCACTCTGGGGAAACCCATAGGTGCTCAGTCTCCCTCAGCAAATGTCCAAGGGTATGAATGCTAATTGTTCCTGTTGCACACTGGTTGTATACACGGCGGATGTGTCCTCTCATACGTCCATCCCTGCTAGTCTTACGTTTGATGCTAAATTCCAGCAGTCTTAGCCTTGATGATTTATCGACTGCAGTGTCATTCTCTAATAGACGAACATGAATTGCCCTCAGTATTTCTTCCTTAACCATGGCCAATGCACCTTTTATGGGTACTCTTGAAGCTAGTCTGTCAGCTCTTTCATTGTCACATACCCCGGCATGACCAAGGACACTAGATCCATATCAGTTCTTGAAGATTTGATGTTTCTATGGAGGTTTTCCATTCATGTCGAAGACAACCATTTTGGACCTTTCGAAGCATGGATTGTGAGTCTGATACAATAACTGCCTTTTGTTAATAAAGTCTCAGACAGCCATCTCAGACAGCCATCTCAGACAGACATATTTGTTGCTTTATGCAACATGCCAGAAGCAGCAGTAGTCCTATTCTTTCTGTGCCTCTCGAGAGGCCCCCTGGAACGACACGGGGCCTTCTACTGTATGTAGTTGTTCATTTTTAAAGATTCAAGGCTCTGGCCTTCTGCCCAATAATTCTTAATAGATATTTACAACATGCATGCTGGAAACAATGGTCCTTTTCTGATGTCACCAGGGATATAATTCTCTGGGTCTATTTTTAAAATCATTCAACTACGTAGCTACATTTCAACGTCGGCTATAAGGTTGCACAGAATGAAGAATATGTGGGACAAAGTAAAATTTGAAGGATAATATCAAGACCAGACTGAGTGATGTCTCCACATCTGAGGTTGACCATAATGGATCTCAATAATTTCTAACTCTTGTCTTGCTGCATGGAACACATTGGCAGACTATTTTTTGTAAGTATATTTATGTTTCTTTCCAAATACGGCGGTTATAAAGATCTTGCCTGTTAAGCGGTTAGAGCAATTTCCTCTCATGGCTCATTTACCGGGTTACAGGATCAAAACCTGGTAACATCGCGCTCCGGTATACACAGCTGTAAATAGGTACCTGACCCTGTTCTTTAGTTAGGAAGGCAAAAACAGCAAGGCAGGGAACAGGTCATCCCCATCTCATAATGCTGGACTTGATATAGGTGAACACTGCAATCCCCAATGGTAGTATGTGCTATGGGACTACCCCTTTTTTTTTTTTTAAACAATAAAATAAAGCTTAAAAGGAAACAACCTTTCTTCTACTTAATTCTGAGTGTACTTTCCAATCTTTAGCCCTTGTTCTTTTACAGAATTTTATGATAAGCCTTGAGTGTTTACAAGCTGAATGAGTTTCAAGGCTCCTTTCAGGCATCCTAGCGTTCACCTGGCTGACAAAATTAGGTTATCTGGTCATAAATATGTCCTTAAAATTGTTACCACGTACAGCGGGGCCCTGATTTCTGTTGATATTGACATCCACTATTCTCAGTAACTAATTTACCATTCTTGACAGCTTTCATCTAAGGACTAATTATATTTCCAGGTTCCAACAGCTTTCCGATACAGCTGAGAAGATACATGGGTGTAATTTTCTAGACACGTGGGTGGAGTCTGTGCCAAAAAAGTATGTGGAATGTTGCTCCTACATTCACCCAATAATTGTCAGCTGAACAGTGTCTTTTCTTGTTGGGAGCGTTTAAGAAAAGTTGTATTAAAACAAACCAACTTTGAAAAACACTGAACTCCTTGATGTGTAAAATGGAAGGCCAAGTTACTTTTTTTAACTCCAGGAAGCTGCAAAAAGAGCCATCAAAAACAGCCCACTTTGGACAGTTTCTTTGCCAATAGCAGCAAAAGACTGAAATGACACCTGACGCCTGACCCACCAACACTAAGCCACCATCGATTTCATAAGCCCAGCACTTTGTCTAATGTTGAATGCTAATTTATCATTGTTGTTTTTTAAAGATTTTTTTAAAAACAATTTACTAAATAATCTTTATTAAACACTCATTCTTAATGTAAAATTATTGTTGTTTTTTTTTTAATATGTTTTTTTTTAAATTTACTAAATAATCTTTATTAAACACTCATTCTTAACTCTTTGACTCTGCAAATATTTTCCACCATGTGCCGTAATTTTAATTTGTGATAGACTAAAAACAACGCCCAGAGAGTTGTTTTGGCACGGGTTTCAAATCTGACTAACGCTCTGAGCATTCCACTCACCAATGTTAACTAACCTCTCAGAAGAATTAAATTCCGAGCACACAGTGTAACTCAGGGAATATGATGAAAATTCACCAATATTCTTCTGGGTGTTAACTAGGAAATTGTGTCTGGAGTGCGTGAATAATGATTTGCCTGAATTATAATTAAAAAAGGTACATAAATCTCACAAGATAATATGTTACACCTTAGGCACATGTGATGTAATCATCACTACTCCCGTTGGAGGCCGGGGTCGCTCTGCTGCCGGGTTTCCCGCACGACTAGTCAGAAACAATCATCAGCTCTTGCAGTAGTGGTTCATGCATATACTATTTTCATATGATGAGGTTGCCAGCCTTGTATATAACCACTTAGCAAGAAACCTGTAGAATTTACATCCAATACCATAATTCCCGTCATAAGTACGTCGGTCGGTCACATCATGCACACCGTCATTTGCACACTTTTCTATTTTCGAGAGAGTACATTAACTTTCAACCACAGGTAAGGGGTGCAACTGTGGTTGAAAGTTAGACAATAATTGTATTGTTTCTTATATGTACTCTCCTGAAAATAGAAAAGTGCACAAATGACGGTGTGCATGAACAGTTTGATTATGGAAAGAAGCCAACAACACAATTGATAAACAGTACATGAACTGGAGACAGGAAGGTGCGGAGATGCAGATTAAATCAACAGACGATCAAGATACTCTTCTGTCCAGTTTCATTCGGAAAACGGATTTAATTCATCATTTTTCTCAAAAATAACCTTAAAATGTAAGTTTTTTATTGTTTCTTCAAGACAAAATTTTAATTTAAAGTATTGCAAGGACGCAAGCAGTGCTGTTTTTGCAAGTAATAACATAGAAGAATTTTTCAAAACTGAACAACTATAGGAGTTCGTCAGGGATGTATCCTGTCCCCAGTGCTCTTTAATATAGATATCTAGAACATATTATAGAGGAGGCTCTCTACGATTATAAAACAACCATATCGATTGGAGGCCGACCTCTTTGCAATCTACGTTTTGCTGATGATATCGATCTTATAGCTGGAACAGAATCAGAACTTCAAGACCTTACCTCTAGACTGGAGAAAGTAACAAGAACGTATGGGATGGAAATTAATATAGAAAAACGCAAGATATTGGTGAACAGCCATAAGAAACATGTTCCGACCAACATTATGTTAAATGGGCAAACGTTAAAAGAAGTGAACACCTTTAAATATCTGGGGTCCACTATATGTAGTGATGGAAGATCAAGTAAAGAAATCAAGACAAGACTTGAGATGGCCTCAGCTGCCATGACAAGGCTGAATGTGATCTGGAAAAGTAACATCAGTTTTCCTGTGAAGATCAAATTATACAAATCACTTGTATTATCTATTCTCTTGTATGGGTGTGAGGGCTGGACACTCACTGCAGATATGGAGCGAAGGATTCAGGCTTTCGGGTATAAATGTTATAGAAGAATTTTGCGCATTTGCTATAAAGAGCACAAAACAAATGTCTATATTAGAGAGAAAATAAACACATATACAGGCCACCAAGAACCACTTTTGTCAGTAGTGAAACATCAAAAGTTTGCCTGGTTTGGGCATGTAACTCGTCATGACTCCCTTTCAAAAATGATCCTTCAGGGAACAGACGAAGGTAAACGGAGAAGAGGCAGGCAAAGAAAATCATGGGCTGATAACATCAAAGAATGGGCAGGGCACAGTTTTTCCACACTTGTACGCATTGCTGAGGATAGAGAGCAGTGGAGAACCCTGTCTGCTGATGCTTCCACCATGGCACCCCTACGACCCATGACGGGTTACGGGTTGAGATGAGATGATGATTGCACACTTATTATTATGGATCAAAATGATCCATAATAATAACTTGGTGGTGGTTTGACATGTAACAGAAACAATACACTATATTTAAAAACCTGTCAATTTTGACGGGTTATTGCTAGACTTATTATTATGGATCAAAATGATAAGATTGCTGCAATTAAAAACCTGTCAATTTTGACGGGTTGTTGCTAGCTAGTAAATAAATTGTTTACACTTACCCCAAAATGTTGGGAAAACACAATCTCCTTGCACAGATTTAGACTGTGACACAGCTCTGTATTAGATGCTTTGAAATCACTTTGGTCTGGAAATTAGAGTTAATTCCTCTTGCCTGTGTTCTGCGAAATCCTGGCCTGGGAAAACTTTTGTTTAATTCCTCTATGATTTGTGATCAAATTCCTAGGATTCCAGTCCTTATTAATTAAAGTCCTGGCCCCTTTAAGTTTCCAGTCTTGTATTAAAAATGCGGGTCTACTTGTGAATTCCAAAGTTGATCTTGATCTGTCACCTAAAGCCGTGGAATTTCCAAGTCCAATGTCTCCTCTTTCTCTCTGGCTTTTAGGAGTCGCTGATATGACTTATGCATTGCAGTCTCTCTGTGTTCTGTGTCTGTGTTTTCATCACACTACATTCTCAGTTCTTAGTGCAAATCACAGATTGCACTTCAGACTAGTGTGTCAATAAAATACATTGTATCAGTTCTTTAAAATGAACCAATCCAATCGAATCTCGTTCAGCACTACATGGGTAGGGACATTTTTTCAAATTCCAAAAATACCCTCACGTGTTTCACAATATTAAATTCAATATCCACGCGTGACCTCTTACAGTGATGTCATATCATTGCGTCAGACTTCCGCCGGCATCCTGTGCACAACTCATAAACACCATCTGTGAACTCATTTGATGACCAGATGCTACCTATCGCCAATATTGTCTCTCCCCACAGATTATCGTGATAATCACACACAGGGATTGTCCCGCGAAATGATAAACTCATCTACACCTGTGTAATCTGCCCACCTCAGACGGCTATCTCAGACAGAAATAATACTGTTCTTTATTCCTTCTCTTATCAACATCTTCATTTTCAACTGTTTCCCTCCTGTATGTCATATTAATGAGTGCATAGAGCCGCGCTAGCGTAGTGGTTACAACACCGTTCTGGCGACTGGGTGATTCAGGATCAAACCCGGGCGACGGCATTTGAGGATTTTTCATCGGCCGGGATTTGGACTGGATTAACTCGAGACCTGGCGAGGACATTTGAAGAAGTGTCGTCGACCAGGGACTGGCGGCTCCTGAGCCGACCCAGCTCTAATGGGTACCTCCGAAAACGGCGAGTATCTGCCTGAATGGCGAGGGACACTTGTCTCTGGTACAAGAAAATAGGATACTCACGTAAAAATCAATGTCAGGTTAGACATTAAAAATAACCTGAGATTTCGCCTCGAGTATTAGCAGGCGTACGAAAAAAAAAAAAAAAATGAGTGCATGTGTATGTTCTTGTAACTTATTAACATCTGTACAACTGACTGGTAAGATCTGAATAAAAGGAATACAGTAAAGCCTCTGATTCCATCTCCCTCTGTTCATATTATTCTGTTCATGTAATGTTGAAAAGTATAGGAAGACGTAGCGTAAGTTTGCTGAAGGCCTTTGCTTCTTGGGAAGCTGAAGGTGATACCTACTTAGTCGTTCCTCTTCTACCCTGGGGTGTAGAGGTTTGCCAGAGAGAATGCCACACTATTCTATTGGTTATACTGAGGGTAATGATGATAATTCTGAAAAGCGAAGGTTCAATCTTGTCACACAACTGTGGCAACCTCAGATGTTATGGTAATTTCTTACTGCATTTAAGCTTTGATTGGGCTATCGTAATCATAAAGCCCACACAGTATTATCCCCAATATTCTTAAGACTTCAGATAATGAGAGAAATAAATGGAGAACAAACCACCAGGAGAGAGAAGAAATACATTAAGCAAGCAGATGCAGACAATTAAAATAAAATACTGATTATAAAATAACCTTAGTTACCTTTGAAAAAAGGGCACAACTTTCCAATGGCACCAATAGGTCCTTGCCTTGTGTACTGGCCAACAGCCATCTCCATGTACGTCAAGGGAACTCCACACAATATCAGCATGATGAAAAAGGGTATCAAGAAGGCTCCTAGGATAGTGGCATAAACATATTTTAATCAGAATATTACTTACTTAGTCGTTCCTCTTCTACTGTGAGGTGTAGAGGTTTGGAAGAGAGAGCGCCATACTATTTTATTGGCTGTCTTCCTCCTGGCCTGGTTCCATTCTAGTCCTCGGTCCTTCAAAGATTGTCTAATGTTGTCCTCCCAGCGAACTCATTAATCAGAATATGCCATCTTTTATATATTATCCTACTGGATGAAAATATATCAGGTCTAAGACTAATAAGCTCTTACAGCTGTATTAACTTTGGTTTTTGTATACAGTGAATAAGAAATGTGAGATGCTTTAAAATTGAGTGGATTCGTGAGGGAGAATTTTACTGCTATATGATAGTAAAGAATATACGAATATAGGTAAAATGTCAGGCAAGGTAAGAGAATTAATAGGCACTCTGGAGAATCAAGTTAGGCCCATCAATATGAGGTTACTGATTTGCTGCGAGAGTGAACAGTGTTACAACACACAACCAGCTAAGCATGCGTTGTTTATTTCTTTGTTTAATTATTTCTGCCGTATGATCTAAATGAAGGTAGAAAAAAAAAGATAATGACAATTGATCTAAAATAAATACATAACAAAAAATATCAAGATTTGGCTGGCAGGACTATAAAGTCCTGCCAGCCAAATCTTTTTTTTTTTCTACAAACCAAACATAAGATGATAGGAAACTCTATACAGAATGATACTACAGAAGGCAATCTGATCATCAGAAGAGGTCCCCATATTGATCAAGTGTTTCGGCCCCTTAATCTTTACACTCAAAGGGGGGCAGGCCCACTTGGGTCATTACTCCCAAGTGTCAGCTTCCTTTTGTCATGTGCAGATAACTTAACCCACTCCACCTTGGTTGTAGATCACTCTAGTTATTTGATGAAGCACACTGGAAACAGTTGTTTATTTTTTTAAAATCATTATTAAATACAATTTTAATTAATTATGCATATAATGAAGCCAACATACGTAAGTCATAAAGTCTATCTGCCAATGTCCAGGAAACTAGAGTACCTATAAGTTGTTCTACACTATAATTTAATACCAAAACGACCATACGCTTGAGTATCACTATTAGCAGCTGATAACTGATTTATAAGCATCTGACTGGCTAAGTGGTTCTTGCCTCTCGCAGCAAAGCTACAAGGTTTCGGAGTTCAAACGTGACAACATGATGCGACAGTTTACCCAGCTGTACGCAGGTACCTAACTGATCTTTAGTTAGGGAAGGCAAAAACATCAAGGAAGAGAACTGGTCACCCCACCTGATATAGCTGGACCTAGTATAGTGAAGTCTCTAACACTTTACTTCCCTATGACAGCTTTTGCTCTAGAACAACCATTATCATTTAACTTATTTATAACATTTGGACCTACACTAACGAAATTTACCCTTAGCATAACTCAATAAGCATTTATATAGCACCCACAAGGAAAGAAGATAAAAGGAAGACTAAGGACAACATGATAAAACTGGTAAATTGAAGAGAAAGAGAGAGATGGGGAAAATGACCAAGAAAAGAGATTTTAAATCATGGCATGCAAACAGATATAGGACTACAAATCACAGACCAATGCAGAGTAAAGTTCAAAATATGGCGCCTCCAGTTCATGGTGATGCCTAATCTGCTATAGCCACTGCTTAGGTATGATATAATCACAAGTACAATGGGAGCTATAGAGAGTAAGATCAACAAGTTCAGCCTCACACTAAAAACTGGAAGGAAGTGGAAAGTGATTAAGTCACAAAAACTGACCCATTAAAGTCTCAAGCTAAAGAAGGCAATAGGTTACTCAGACCAATTAACAGGAATTTGGCCATGGCAACACCCCCTTGAGAACTAAAGCAGTATTTATCAAACCTTTTGGTCTCATGACCCCTTTCAACTCTTAAAAATTATTGAGGACCTCAAAGAGCTTTTGTGTGCTTGGGTTGTACCGTGCGAGAATGAGAGCGAAAAAAGGCTAGTACTGTCTTAAATTATTATGAAAATAGTTTTGAATTCGTGGTCCCCCTGAAAGAGTCTCGAGGACCCCAGATGTCCGCAGACAACACTTTGAGAACGGCTGGTCTAAGCATCAAACAAGAAAAGTAAAGATACTGCAGTTCAGGAAATTTGAGAATCAGAGGAAGTAAAATGTAATACAACCAGTACAACATAGCCAACAGACTACATGGGAAGAAACAGTGCAGAGATCCTTGACATAGAACAATATATGGCACGCAGCACCTCTAGGACGTGGCTTCATTATCAAATCATACATTGATCTGTCACTGGTCGCAAACCTTGTGAAATGGGAAAAATATGAAGGTGCTCAGTGCCACTTATGTGGGAGAACATGTACTCTCAGCATGTAAGGTCTCACTTAGACCAGGGCAATATACATGGTATCACAACAAAATACAGGCTTGCTCCAACAACAGACTTGACAAGGCTGAAGGCAAACAGAAAACCAGGCCTAATATTAAGCCCAACATAAATAAATAAAAATCTTTCCCTCAAATGTCAAGTCGGCCCCTATTGTAAGCTCTGAAACATGGAGAAGAACAAAAACAACAACCAAGAAATTAGACTTCCATAAATGGGTATTTGAGTAAAATAGAAGGATTGAAATGGTCTGACAAGGTGACTAACGCAGAACTAGTATCAAGAACCAGACAAGTACCTGTGGAACAAGATATGAGAAGAAGATTCTGGCGATGGATTGGGCACACATTGAGGAAAGCTCTTGATAGCATTACCACGCAGTCCTCCTTCTGGAATCCCCAGGGTAAGAGATACTGGTGCAGACCGAGGAACTGGAGACAGAAATGAGAAATGATGAACATGACATGGAAAGAACTTGAGCGGATGGCCCATGACAGGAAGACTTGGCATATGTTTGCTGAAGGCCTATGCTCCTTGGGGAGCTAAAGCATACTGATTGTCTGATACTTCTTTAAAAGCAGGATTGTCAACAAATCCCAAAAACTTCAGCTTACCATCTATTCTTGATGGTGCAAAGAACTGCCTCAGAGCAGCCAATGCAAAAAAAAAAAAAAGACAGAAACATGACATTCGGGCCCTACCCCTTTGAACGCCATGAAGTAAAATGGGTCTAAAAGCTTGTATGATGGGAAAGGGGGGGGGGGGGTTTTACTGAAATGAGACGTGTTATTTTATGTCATCCAAATAAGTCGCCCATGCCGTTAGAATTAAGGTTAGGGTTCCATTACTGTGTCAATGAATTCTGTTTTGAGGCCGTATCACACACAGCCCATTTTCTTCATTTCAACTGATTGGGGTAATGCTTCTGATGAAATTACCTCATGTTGTATTGCTGTGTAGCCTACAGCGTTTTCTATTTCTTATTATTATTTAATTCACCATGACATTTTTTTTTTAAATTAATGAAGAAAAATAACCCGTTCAACCTCTGATGGGTTATAATTAGGATATATATTGTTTTCAATTCCAAATAATATGAACAACTGTCGATATGAGAAAGTGGCATCACATTTGTCAAATCATTGTAAATAGGGACAATCACAAATATGCTTATACGTTAAATAAAAAAATAAAAATAAAAAACCAACAAAATCAAGAAGAAACTCTGAACAAGAATAATATTAAAGTGGAGGGGTGTAAAGGCCTGGTGGTTCCAGTTACAGTAGAACTCCATTTATCCGAACCCCAATTATCCGAACATCCAATTATCCGAACACTTTTTCCTGAAAAAAAAAAATCAGTCTCCACCAGTCACGTTAGACTACAGTTCTGAATCTTTTGATGCGGCAAGCTTCAAATGTGTGCGAACAATTTGTAGACAATGAGATGGGCTAATGGACGGTCGATTACATACATGAAGTCAGTTAGATCATAAAGTCCGTTAATATCTGGTTTACCAATCCAGTGTACGTGTGAGTTCTAGGCAGAACACTGGCTAAACAGACAGTTCAACTTAAAATAATTGTGTCTGCTACTACAGCAGAATAATTTTGGTGTACACGTATTTCTCTGTGCGACCTGGCATCTTCCAGTAGCCTAAAGCATATAAAAGGAACCGCAATGTTTTGTCAATTGAAACGAAAACAGAAATTATCAAGAGACTAGGAAAAGGTGAAACTGTGTCTTCATTTGCGAGGATTTTCAATGTTGAGAAAGCTACCGTCTCTGACATCAAAAGTAACAAGGATAAAATTATGAGTTTTGCATCGAAATTGGATAGTGAAAATGGGTCGAAGAAACATAAAACCATGAGAAATGCGAAAGATTTGAAATTGGAAGAGGCTTTGTATATATGGTTTGTGCAAAGAAGAAGCAAAGGGGAACCTATCTCTGGCTCTCTATTGTGTGAAAAGGCACTTCAGTTCAACAGTCAACTTGACGGTCCTCCTGACTTTAAGGCTAGCCAGGGATGGTTAAGAAACTTTAAATCTCGTCATGGCATACGAGAATTGGAGATTCAAGGGGAATCTTCATCTAGCGATGCAACTGCCGCTGAAAATTTTAAAGAAACATTCTTGGCTTTTTTTGGAAGAAGAAGGTTATTTACTCGATGATGTGTATAATGCCGATGAGACTGGCTTATACTGGAAATCATTGCCTCAAAAATCACTTGCATCTCAGCGCGAAGCAGCTGCCCCTGGGTTTAAAAAGTGCAAAGAGAGAGTAACAATTTTGGTAGCCGCGAATGCCAGTGGAAGTCATCGTTTACCGGTGCTAATGATCGGCAAAGCCAAAAAAAAACACGTTGTTTAAAGAATGTGACATGTCTCCCATTGTGCTACAAAGCACAGAAGAGTGCTTGGATGAATAGTGAAATATTTCTTGATTGGTATACAAATCAGTTCATCCCAAATGTGAAGAGGTTGAAAGAACAAGAAAAGAAAACTGGAAAAGTAATTATTCTACTGGACAATGCACCATCTCATCCAGAGACGGATACATTGAATGCAGTTGATGCAAATTTTAAAGTAATTTTTCTGCTTCCCAATGTAACAGCACTGATTCAACCAATGGATCAGGGTGTTATAGCAAAGCTTAAAAAGATGTACAAGAAGGAAGTCCTGCGTCGTTTATTGTTGGCTGAAGATGAAGAAAGTGTGGTGGCGTTTTCAAAAAAAGCTTAATCTCAAAGACTGCTGCTATATGTAAGCTGATGCTTGGACCACCCTGTCACAAGATAATCTCAACAAGGCTTGGAATAGATTGCTTGGGAAAAAAGGAGGAAATGAAACTACTGCAGTGGACACAAATGATGATTGTATAAATGAAGTTGTGGAACTGTTTCAAGCAATGCCCGGATTTTCGGACTGTGACAAAGATGATGCACACATGTGGCTAGAAGATGATAATGATTCTGGTTTTCAGTTTTTGAATGACGAAGAAATTTTGTCTTTTGTGCAAGAAGAAAACCAAATACATGTAGTGACCGATGATGAAGACTCCTCAGAAGTACATGATGTACTTGTAGATTATGAAGAAAACCCAAAACGTCGACCAAGTCCTGAAGAGGCCTTTATAGCACTAGAAACAGCGATGGCTTGGTACGAGCAAGAAGATGACAGCTGTCCTACACAGCTTCTGCTGTTGAAGAGAATGCGGGACTTAGCAGCCAAAAGCAGACTATCCAGTTTGGCGCAAAAGAGGATTCCTCATTATTTTAAATAGTGGGCTACATCTGTGCAAGTACATGTATACGTAAGTTGCGCCTGGTTTTGAATTGTTTGTAATGTTATTTTGAAAACATTTCTCTTTCTTAACAAAAATAATTAATACAAGTAGTACATGCACTGCAGTGTAATGAAAGATTTTGGTGATACAGTGATCTAATACAGTGTGGGTATTATTATTACAGTACAAGTAAATATGTTTTATAGTGTATTTTCCTTGTGATTGTTAATTATTTTTAGAAATATGTGTACATGTACTCGATACATCATGTAATCCAATTATCCGAACATTTGATTATCCGAACGATGCTCGGTCCCATGGGGTTCGGATAAATGGAGTTCTACTGTATATAACTGACTTTAACAGATATTTAATTGACTTTTATCTGTTAAAAGTCATATGCATTGTAAGAACAGCATCCGACCTTCACATTCCCAGCCACTATATATTAACATTTGTTCGTGTTAAATATTGTTTGACTATATTATGCAGTTCCCTAGGTCTGTCTATTCTTAACACCTCTTCTATATTTATAGGTAAGTTTGATGCTTGCAAATAATCTAATATTGGTAATCTCATTTGTTCATACCTCTTACATTTTAACAAGAAATGTTCTATATTATTGTCTTGAAGATATCCTGCACAGTAAGGTTCTTCTATTCTGAAATAGCCTTTTCCCAGCTGTACTCTGAGAAGTTTCTTATTACTGGGAATTTTCAATTCCCTAGATATCTGACATTTTCTTGTTGGAGCCTGGAACATCATATATGCATGTCTTCCTTTCAGACTTTTATCCCACTCTGCTTTCCATTCATCTGTTATTAAATCTTTAATTAAGCTCATTATCTCTGATTTACTAGTCCCTACATTTATTAGATTTTTATCAGATCTACCTTTCTTGGCTTCTTTATCTGCCTTTTCATTTCCCTCTATGCCAACATGTGAAGGTATCCAAGCAATTAAGACTGAACATCCTCTGGAATATAAGTATGTAGTAGCCAGAAATATCTCCTCTGCTATATCAGGTCTACTACATTCTCGTAAGTTTCTAACTTAGCTTTAATTGTTGAAAGAGAGTCAGTTAAAACTGTTTGTTTTTTGGGAGGGTTATTAGAGAATATTTCTAGTATTGCTTTTAGTATTGCCACCATCTCTGCAGTGAAAATGGAAGTATTTTCTGTGATGCTATATTCTTTTGCCATTTTCCAAATTGGAATATATATTCCTATCCCCAATTTGCCATCCTCTCCCTTGGATCCATCTGTGTACACAGTAATGTTGTCTTCTGATATTTGTTGTATATATTTATTGGCTGTGTTTTTAATATTTTCTATATTATTTGTTTTCTTAAGTATTTCTGCTAGGTGGTAGTCCGTGTCTGGTTTCTTGATCTCCCAGGGTGGAATCACTGGCTTGTATTCACAACTGTTATTAACTGATGTAATTAATGTACCCAGATGGACAATTTCCTCCATACACTTCCATCCTGTAGGGTATCTAATGGTATTCGTTGGATTGGCCTGAGTTGTTGGTTGGCATCTGGTAAAAGCTTTATGTGCTGCTGGGTGAGACTTATCTAACATAACTCTGTTCATGTAATTTAGTCTTAACTCCTTTCTCCGTAATTCTAGGGCTAGAATTCCTAAAGCCACCTCTATAGCTCCCATTGATGTTGATCTGATTGCACCTGCTATTGTACATAAAGCCTGATGCTGAATTCTGTCTAATTTCATCTTGTTACTGTGTGCTGCAGAGTCATATATTACACTTCCATAATCTATTTTTCCTCTAATAAAAGATTTATAAAAAGTGAGCATTGTCGTAGTGCTTGCACCCTGTCCATTACCTTTCAAATATCTTAATAAGTTAGTCAATCCTCTGCAAGACTCCACTAGTTTATCTATGTGTTTATTCCAGTTTAGCTGTTGGTCCGATATCATTCCTAGATATCGAGTGGTTTGCACTGTATTAATGTTTTGCCCTTGGATATTTATGTCTATAATTTTATTTTTTACAACCCTACCTTTACTGAATTCCCAATGTTTTATTTGTATTCAGCTGAAAACCCCATTTTGTCATCCATTTACATACTTTATTTATTTGCTTCTGTAGATCCTTATATAATTTTGGCAGATGTTTCCCAGTCCTCCATATAGCAAATCATCTGCAAACTGTGACAATTTATTTATATCATAACCCTCCACTCCCAAAGGAGCATAGGCCTTCAACAAACACATGCCAAGTCCTCCTGTCACGTGCCATCATCTCAAGTTCTTTCCACGTTCTCATCATTTTCACCTCTGTTTCCAGCTCTCTTCTCCATGTGCTTCTTGGCCTACCTCTGCCTCTCTTGCCCTGGGGGTTCCAGAACAAGGACTGCCTTGTAATGCTATCAACAGGTTTCCTCAGTGTGTGTCCTATCCATCGCCTTCTTCTCATCTCTTGTTCCACTGGCACTTGTCCAGTTCTTGTCATCAGTTCCACGTTGGTAACCTTGTCATACCATTTTAATCCCTCTATTCTACGCAAGCACCCATTTATGAAAGTCTGTAGCTTTTTGGTTGTTGTCTTTGTTGTTCTCCATGTCTCAGAGCCATACAATAGGACTGACTTCACATTTGAGTTGAAGATTCTTATTTTTGTGTTGGATCCGATTTCTCTTGATCTCAATATATTTCCCAATGCAATGAAAGCTCCTCTTGCTTTTTGTATTCTTATTTTGATATCGCTGTCTGTCCCTCCAACTTTGTCTATATTACTGCCAAGATATGTGTAAGATTCTACATCTTGTATTGGTGTTTCTTCAAGTTCATCCCTGTTATCATTACCTGCATTTATTCTCATTATTTTTGTCTTTTCCCTGTGTATTTTCAGACCCAATTGCTGTGACCTCTCATCGAGTGTTTTCAATTTGTCCTGCATCTGATTGCGGTTATGGGACAGAAGAGCCAAGTCATCAGCAAAATCCAGATCATCCAACTGCTTAGTCAGAGTCCACTGGATTCCATTTCTGTTGAGTGTTGTCGATGATCTCATAACCCAGTCTATTGCTAGTAAGAAAAGAAATGGAGACAAGAGGCATCCCTGTCACACTCCT
The DNA here is from genome assembly GCA_024509875.1 of Oreohelix idahoensis. Classification (NCBI taxonomy): domain Eukaryota; kingdom Metazoa; phylum Mollusca; class Gastropoda; order Stylommatophora; family Oreohelicidae; genus Oreohelix; species Oreohelix idahoensis. The sequence continues at coordinate 11,250 of JAMPIV010018147.1, read as the reverse complement.
GTTCTTATCCCAAACAGTTTTGTAAGCTGTCCTTCGTGAAGAACTCTGCATGTCATGTCTTCATATGTTTCTTAATTAAATTAATGATCTTCATGGGAACTCCATAATGCCTCATCAATTTCCAAAGTGATTCTCTGTCTACACTGTCAAATGCCTTTTCGTAGTCCACAAATCCGATGTATAGTGGTGAATTCCATTCCAGACTTTGTTCAACTATTATTCTCAAATTGGCTATCTGGTCTGTATGTCACGTAGACAGTTATGATCTATAAATTGCCTACATCCTCTTTTTTTTCTTCTTTCACCCGTATCCTCTATTTTATTATCATTTTATCCTTTTTTCCTGTGTTTTCGCATTCGTACGTTTGCGACTATACACATTACTATTTTCCCATCCATTCGTTTGCGAATAATATTTTCTTCGCATTCTCACTTTACCTGTTTCTTTCTCATACTGGGATACGAAATTCTATTACATAGATGTCAGTCAGACGAGAAGTGCGATTATGTTGCAGTCTATCTCAGACATCGACCAGACTTTTGTCTGCTCATTCAGATGACATGACGCTCTCGAGTTAGATTCTCGATGTAAACGCGTGAGAATGTTATGAGATAGCCGACATCCGTCTGCATTTTTCACCGGTCACAATGAGTTGCATCGGCCGAACGCTTAGGTAGGCGCGATAATTTACATCTGATAGTCGCATGTTCAGACATGTGTCTGGAAATCCCAGCTGACACAGCGCTCAATGTGGGCCCTGTCCAGCATGAGGTGTGAAGAAATAGAAGTGTCAGTTCAGGGGTGTCTTCGAGTTGACGTAAGGTGTTTTCACGAACTATGGGAGATTATTTCGTTTGCGAAATGAGTTGGGGCCTTTTGTCTAATTTTAAGATATTGGCCCGAGTTTGAAACTTTATTTTCATTCTCGCTCCTAAATTCGCAGTAGACAGGTCGCTCGGAACAGGATAAGCTGTATAGCGAAGTTCTCAGTTTGTTTCGACAATTTGTCGAACTTCTAGACTTCCAAAAATATAAGCATATAACTCTTAAGTTGTGCGACTACCTGTAGTTCTGTGTGAGGTAAAATATTATATACTATATATCTAGTATTTTGTGAAGTGATAAAGTGTTTAATCGCCTATTTCATTTTAAACTAGTTCTGTGTGCAGAGGGATTATTTTAATAGTTTGTTATATTCTTTAGTCGACGAGTTACAGTGGAAAGCAAGATAAATTATAAATTTCTAGCTAAACCCATTCGGCTAATGTCGTGGAATATTCTAATCCACATATATAAATTATCAAGTAAATATAAAGCCTAATAAATACATATAATAAATAAAGGAAGAAGAATGGTAAAGAGCAGTGCTGTCACAATGACAGTACTCGAAATCCCCCTTCTTTTCTACTTCGTCGGCAAATTGTAACGCTTTCACGTTGATAGTAAAAGCCTACTGTATTATTACCCGCGTTCTTCAATGAAACGTGTGCTGTATTTCTTGGAAAAACATTGAGATACCAAGCGGATCAATGACCTAATTTAAATATTTCATTCATTCCATTTTATACTGCGTTACCAAAACGAACGAACAGATGGACTAAAGGATAAAGAGAGAGGGAGGGCTGAAAATCAGGAACGCATGCAACACGCGTCGCGCGATACACAATTACTACTATCACGCGTGTAAGGCCACATGCACTAATTTTTTTTTTTCAGACGGACAGTGATAAATTCACTACCCTTCCCAGAGTTAGGTTTTTAAATCCTGAAAAACGCTTATAAGGAAAGATGACAATAGATGGGTTTACGTTTGAAAACATTACAGTACCCAGACAGCACATCTTCGAAACAGGAGGTAGTAGAAATTGCATATTTTGAACGCAGCCACTTAGCTCTTTTAAATTGGTATATTTGGGTTCCTTAGGGCTTGCTGACAAAGAATATGTACAATGTTATGCAAATAGTCTAGGAATTAACAAGTTATAGCCAAAATAAAATGATAGTGCTGTCAGACAACACCCAAAATCAGAATCGCTCAGTGGTAGATTTTTTTTTCACCACCATTGTACGGGAAATGGGCCACAAGTTACATTTGAACTGATTGGCTGGAATGATATGTAAGGCTAAATACGAGTGGTCGGGCTATAAATGCTATCCTTGGTTGTTAGGGGAGACGTAGGAAGTTAAAATTTTTTCAAACCCTTGTCGAAACGTGGCTCCATTGGCTAGACTCGCTGATATACTCACTTAGGAGCGTTAGTTCGAGACCACTAGTTCAAATAAGCTTGATAAAGCAACAGTGCGTTGAAGCCAGCTCACATTTTTGCTAAAATAAAAGCCTGGAACATAAGCAGATGGGAATTTGTGCCAGTATTTGTGCCAGAATTCATTGCTAATCAACGTATCTGTGTTTGTTTCCATGAATTGTGGGACCGTGGTCTTGATGGTATTGAGCAGCACCTGGTCAGAGCTTTGCTGAATCCAGAGTCGGACAGCATACTCCTTGGTCCATTTAGCTATCAGTGAGGTGTCTCCACAGCACAGGGGAGAAATCGAGCAGAGGAGTCTTTTCCTGCCGCCATCACGCAAGATAAGCTGATGTGGCCAGCTGAGCTCAAAATTATGTACCCCATCTTAAAATAACATTGTAACATAAACTTAAGAGGGGAAGTAAATTGTTTTAATAACAGGAACTGAGAACATCTCCAATACTAGCTCCCATAACGACAAACTATTGAAGTCATGATGATAAATACCAACAGAGCTTGAACAAAACAAAACCAGTATTACCTCATATTACTACTACACAACTGACACACATAGGATACTTTAATAATATATGTCACTACAATATTCATATTGAGAAATTCTGTACATATAACTTGTAATTAAAATTGATTGTGATTCCTGGTTCCCTTTGTATTTGAATCAGGACACATATTCATTCATAACAGCAATGAATACATATTGTTATTTGAAAAGTTATCAGTGACTCCTTTAAGATATCCTTTAGAGTGTTATATGTATGTGAGTGTCACAGTGTTGTCAAGTGTGGTGGAATAAATTAAATTGTTTATCTGTCTGTTGTTGTTATGACTTACACTTCATCATACACATACCCTAGACATACAACGTAGTCATCACACTATTCCAGAATAATTCTGACTGAGATATACATATATGTGGCAGCAAGTAAGGTTATCTATAATACACTACTCTTATTAGATATAGATACCTTCACAGCTGATCTCAGTCAGTACACTAAGTCCCCTATAAATATTTATAACATCCCACTTCACCACATATATTGGGGTCTCGCTCTTGGGATTTTGAATCTTTCCCTATTACATATATTGGGGGTAATTCACTTCAGGGAATATAAGAATTAAAAGGTATCCTTGGGTGGAATTAAATAAGGTTGAGCTCACGGTGCCTGTGTTGTCCATTAGATATATATGTAGAAATTGAATTGTTGGTTAGACATTGTATAAATTTACCTGATAGACAATGGCGGACCTGGCCAAGTTTCGATCTGCTGCTGTTCAGACTGCAAAAGAGTTAGGATTAGATGGGCAAGTTATGGTTGCCTATGTCACTACGGAATGTGACAAATTTATTGAACGCGAAGAAAGAAGGTTTGAAGCCGAAAGAAAGTTAGAGGCTGAAAAAGAAATTAAGAGGTTGCAGATTGAGGCTGAGGCTAAGAAATTGGAGGCAGAAAGAGAAGACAAGAAATTAGCTGCAGAAAGGGAAGCAGAAGAAAGAAGATTGACTGCAGAGAGGGAAGCAGAAAAGGAGGAGAAGAGATTACAAAGGGAACATGAGTTACGACTAAGGGAGTTTGAGTTTCAGGGCCATGCTCCTGAAAATGGTGCCAGTCCCTTTGCCTCTGATGCTACTGCTAGCCAGGGAGCCTCAACCTCAGCTATGAATTTTCATTTAGATCATTTTGTTGAGAAAGACGATGATATAGAGAGCTACCTAAATAGGTATGAACTATTAGCTACCACGTATGGGTTAGAGAGAGAAAGGTGGAGCTTAAAGTTATCTCAAGGACTTCGTGGGGCAGCTTATGAAGTTTTTGCTAAAATGAGCAGAGGTGATCAGGAAAATTATGACATGCTAAAGCAGGCTCTTTTGTTAAGGTATGAAAAGAATGCAGAATTCTATAGGAAAAAATTTAGGAATGCTAAACTACTGTCAGGTGAAACCTATCACCAGTTCTCTGCACGAATAGAGACATACTTGGAGAAATGGACTTCTCTGGAAAACCCAAGATCTTAAGGAAATGGTCCTTATAGAGCAATTAAGAGAGTCCATGGCTCCAGACCTGAGAAAGTTTCTCATGGAACAAGGTGCAGAGAGGCTGGGTGAGTTGCTAAATGTTGCTGAAAGGTATCAAGCAGCTCAAGCAGAGGTAACAGGTAATAAAAAGAAACAAGTGGATAACTTTAGGGCACCACAGAACTTTAATAAATTTGATCCTAAGGATCAAAACAAAGGTAAGCACCAATTTGATAGGCCACGGTATGAAAATAAAAATAAATTCCCACAATTCGATGAAAGGAAATATGATGAAAGAAAATCTTTCAACCAAGGAAAAAGGTGGTGTAAAAATTGTAAGATGAACAATCATGACACTGACCATTGTAGAAGGAAACCTCCTCATTGTGCTGCTATGACATCTGGGAAAAAGGAAAAGAAGGTCAAACCTGAAGAACTACAGGAACCCTACCACCCCCCAGTGTGTGAAGATGTCATCTGTAATGGTGTCACTATAAGGTGTTTATATGATACCGGTTTAGATTACGATTCCGTTGTGAGTTCTCACCTGGTGCAGGCCGATCAATACACCACAGAAACAGTGGAGATTCAAACTGCAACCAAGGATGTAGCTACCATGACACTTCCCGTCGCCCGAATAAAAGTGAAAACGCGATATGTGGAAGGAATCATAAAAGCAGCAGTGATAAATGAGCCAATCTACCCTCTAATATTGGGGTGTAGATATGTCTTCTTGGGGAATCCCAAGAGACCTGTGATATTGGCAACAGTGCAGACCAGATCACAGTCAAAAAAGGAGGAGGATAATCCAATAAATACTCATCCAGATGAGATGAGGAAGGCACAGGCTGAGGACAAAACACTCAAGCCATGTTTTAAGAAGTTGCCCAAATCTCATACACCTCCAGGCAAGGGAGAGTTTTATATGAAGAACAAACTGATATATAGGAAGGCTGGATCTGAATCCAATGGTCACGGACAGCTGGTCCTTCCCACTTCATATAGGACTAAAGTGTTGGAACTAGGGCATGCGATTCCCTTCAGTGGTCATATGGGAATCAGCGCAACAGGACAGCGAATAGCTTGTCACTATTTCTGGCCAGGAATAACTGAAGATATCAAACGATATGTAAAATCCTGTCCAGAGTGCCAACGAGTAGCACCTAAACATTGGACTGCACCAGCAACTCTGGGGGAAATGCCCATAGTGGGAACACCCTTTGAGAGAGTTGCCGTGGATCTTGTGGGACCTCTCACCCGAACCAAGAGAAGGAACAGCTACATTCTGACTCTGGTGGACACTTGTTCTATGTGGGGAGAGGCTGTAGCCCTGTCATCGATTGATTCTAAACATGTGGCAGAGGCATTGCTCACAATTTTCACAAGGTTAGGCTTTCCCAATCAAATCTTGACTGATAATGGCTCTCAGTTCAAGGGGAAACTAACTGAAGAAGTTTTCAGGATCTTCCAGGCCAAACACTTCCATTGTAGTGTGTATCATCCCCAAGGGAACGGCCAAGTGGAAAGATTTAACGGCACATTGATGTCGATCCTGAGAAAGTTGGCACACGAAAAACCAGATACATGGGACCAGTACCTGCACGCCGCCCTCTTTGCTTATCGGGAGGTACCCCATAGTTCAACCGGTATGGCCCCGGCAACATTATTGTTTGGAAGGCCAATAAAAGGTCCACTTGAAGCTTTGTTAAGAACGTGGACTGATGAAAAGGCAGAGGAAAACATTACATCTTCATACCAATATGTGAATGAGCTGACCACTCGTTTGAAAACTGGCTGGAAACTTGCCAATGAAAATTTGAAACAAGCCAGGAAGAAACATGCTGCCTATTATAACAGGAAGGCGAAAGACAGAAATTTGGCTGTGGGAGAGAAAGTACTGCTTCTTTTGCCCGGGAGTCAGAATAAGTTACAAATTGGATGGCAGGGTCCATATACAGTTTTAGAGAAGGTATCTAGAACAAATTATAAGATAGATAAGAAGGGGAAAGAAAAAAATCTATCATGTGAATCTCCTGAAGAAATATTTGGAAAGAGAACATCAGGAAGAGACACAATTGTTGACCTTGTCCATCGCCATGGAGATGAAAAAGGAACCACTTTCATCATTTGAATATCCATTACACCCCTGTGAGACAGCAGCACAGGTAAAAATCAGTACACATTTAACGAAAACTCAGAAAGAGAGAGTGCAACAGGTTCTAAATAATCATGCAGAGGTGTTAACAGACCGACCAGGGCATACAAACCTATTGGAATATGATATGAAACTGATAGACCCCACACCTGTATGTATGAAACCATATTCGATTCCGTTTGCTAAGGAGAAAGCTTTGAAGGAAGAGATAGACTATCTGTTGAAGGAAGGAATTATTTCGCACAGTGAATCCTCATATAGTTCCGGTGTGGTACTCTTAAGGAAGCCCTCTGGAGAACATAGACTCTGTATAGATTACAGGAGACTGAATGCTATTACAGAAGGACAGGTGGATCCATTGCCGGATACAAATCAGCTGTTTGCCAGACTAAATAAAGCTAAATATTTCTCAAAAGTGGATTTGAGTAAAGGATACTATCAGATTCCAGTAAAGCCTGAGGTTAGACCATACCTAGCCTTTAGTACCTCAGAAGGACACTATGAGTTTAATAGATTGCCATTTGGATTGAAGAATGCGCCTAGTGTCTTCTCTAGAATGATGAGAAAGTTATTGGACCCTCTGAATAATCCATGTATAACAAATTTCATGGATGATATCCTTATAGCAACAGAAACATTTGAGGAACACATTGACTCTCTGAAGATGCTGTTTGATCGACTTGGGGAAGCAAATTTAACAGCCCGACCAACCAAATGTTGCGTTGGATGTAAAGAATTGGAATTTTTGGGACACACAGTTTATCAGGGAAACATGACCCCTGACCCAAAGAACTTAGAGAAACTAAAGAAAGCCCCGAGACCACAAACCAAGAAGGACGTGAGATCTTTTGTCTCATTATGTGGTTTCTACCAGAAGTATATCAGGAACTTTAATTCCATATGTGCACCGTTAACTGATTTGACACGTAAAGGACATCCAGATCGCATTACATGGACCCCACAATGTGAAATGGCTTACCAAGAATTGAAGGAAAAGCTCACAAGTAAACCTATTTTGAAATTACCTGACTTAAGTCAAGAATTCATAGTAAGGACGGATGCAAGTAATATTGGGTTAGGTGCAACTCTACTACAGAAATCAGATGCATTGGATGGGGAATTAAGCCCAGTGGCATATGCTAGCAGAAAATTGAATAAAGCTGAAATCAATTACTCAACTAGCGAAAAAGAATGTCTTGCAGTAATATGGGCAATAAAGAAATTCAATATTTATCTGTATGGGAAGGCCTTTAAGTTGCAAACAGACCACAAACCTTTATCGTTTCTAGCACAGGCTAGGCATGAGAACTCCAGGTTACTCCGATGGTCTTTACTTTTGGCTCCATATAATTTTAGCATTGAGTATATATCTGGAAAAACAAATTTGGGAGCGGATTTTTTAAGCCGCCATCCGTGTGATGAGAATCACCGTAAACCCCAGAACTAATAATAAATTTCTCTATGTGTATATAGAATAAAGGACTGACATATAATGTCTGTTTTAAGAGGGGAGATGTCGTGGAATATTCTAATCCACATATATAAATTATCAAGTAAATATAAAGCCTAATAAATACATATAATAAATAAAGGAAGAAGAATGGTAAAGAGCAGTGCTGTCACAATGACAGTACTCGAAATCCCCCTTCTTTTCTACTTCGTCGGCAAATTGTAACGCTTTCACGTTGATAGTAAAAGCCTACTGTATTATTACCCGCGTTCTTCAATGAAACGTGTGCTGTATTTCTTGGAAAAACATTGAGATACCAAGCGGATCAATGACCTAATTTAAATATTTCATTCATTCCATTTTATACTGCGTTACCAAAACGAACGAACAGATGGACTAAAGGATAAAGAGAGAGGGAGGGCTGAAAATCAGGAACGCATGCAACACGCGTCGCGCGATACACAATTACTACTATCACACGTGTAAGGCCACATGCACTAATTTTTTTTTTTTGACGGACAGTGATAAATTCACTACCCTTCCCAGAGTTAGGTTTTTAAATCCTGAAAAACGCTTATAAGGAAAGATGACAATAGATGGGTTTACGTTTGAAAACATTACAGTACCCAGACAGCACATCTTCGAAACAGGAGGTAGTAGAAATTGCATATTTTGAACGCAGCCACTTAGCTCTTTTAAATTGGTATATTTGGGTTCCTTAGGGCTTGCTGACAAAGAATATGTACAATGTTATGCAAATAGTCTAGGAATTAACAAGTTATAGCCAAAATAAAATGATAGTGCTGTCAGACAACACCCAAAATCAGAATCGCTCAGTGGTAGATTTTTTTTCACCACCATTGTACGGGAAATGGGCCACAAGTTACATTTGAACTGATTGGCTGGAATGATATGTAAGGCTAAACACGAGTGGTCGGGCTATAAATGCTATCCTTGGTTGTTAGGGGAGACGTAGGAAGTTAAAATTTTTTCAAACCCTTGTCGAAACGTGGCTCCATTGGCTAGACTCGCTGATATACTCACTTAGGAGCGTTAGTTCGAGACCACTAGTTCAAATAAGCTTGATAAAGCAACAGTGCGTTGAAGCCAGCTCACATTTTTGCTAAAATAAAAGCCTGGAACATAAGCAGATGGGAATTTGTGCCAGTATTTGTGCCAGAATTCATTGCTAATCAACGTATCTGTGTTTGTTTCCATGAATTGTGGGACCGTGGTCTTGATGGTATTGAGCAGCACCTGGTCAGAGCTTTGCTGAATCCAGAGTCGGACAGCATACTCCTTGGTCCATTTAGCTATCAGTGAGGTGTCTCCACAGCACAGGGGAGAAATCGAGCAGAGGAGTCTTTTCCTGCCGCCATCACGCAAGATAAGCTGATGTGGCCAGCTGAGCTCAAAATTATGTACCCCATCTTAAAATAACATTGTAACATAAACTTAAGAGGGGAAGTAAATTGTTTTAATAACAGGAACTGAGAACATCTCCAATACTAGCTCCCATAACGACAAACTATTGAAGTCATGATGATAAATACCAACAGAGCTTGAACAAAACAAAACCAGTATTACCTCATATTACTACTACACAACTGACACACATAGGATACTTTAATAATATATGTCACTACAATATTCATATTGAGAAATTCTGTACATATAACTTGTAATTAAAATTGATTGTGATTCCTGGTTCCCTTTGTATTTGAATCAGGACACATATTCATTCATAACAGCAATGAATACATATTGTTATTTGAAAAGTTATCAGTGACTCCTTTAAGATATCCTTTAGAGTGTTATATGTATGTGAGTGTCACAGTGTTGTCAAGTGTGGTGGAATAAATTAAATTGTTTATCTGTCTGTTGTTGTTATGACTTACACTTCATCATACACATACCCTAGACATACAACGTAGTCATCACACTATTCCAGAATAATTCTGACTGAGATATACATATATGTGGCAGCAAGTAAGGTTATCTATAATACACTACTCTTATTAGATATAGATACCTTCACAGCTGATCTCAGTCAGTACACTAAGTCCCCTATAAATATTTATAACATCCCACTTCACCACAGCTAATAAAAAAAATTTAGTTTAACTGCTAACTACTCAGTCGAGATATATTTTCTAAACTAACTTATAATGTATAATGAGATGTCTCATGAGTATTGACGAAATATATTTATATGTATTTCAAATTCATGATGATGGATTTTATAATATAACTATTTAACGTGAAGTGTTAAATGATAAGCTCTACGCATGCAGTTTAAAATATAAGTTATATCCTTATACATAGTATGTATAATTATTTTATATGTGCTTTTTCCATTTTTATGTAGTGAATACTGGGGTGACCCAGAACTTGCCGGCGTTTAGTAAATAGACATACCTGTGAGAAGCATAGACATTTCCTATCTTGAACCACGTGGGTTTTTTTTTTCAAGTAACACTGGTCTGACAGTGCCTGTGCCATCAGAGATAGACAGTAATACCCATCCCACTAACGGTTTCTAAAGACTAGAAATATATACTGGGCTTTTGAGCCAGTTCATATTGCTCCACAAACTCAAATATACATGCTGCCTAGCGGCGAGAATCATTACAAGAAGTAACATTAATATTCCCGACAAGTATTGAGAGAGTGTATAGTGAACCAAGACTGTCTTTCCAAATTAAGGGAACCCTCGTGTTTTTTTGACTCTGTGTGCCCGTTTAAACTTGCTTATCCAAAACTGATTCAAGTGACACTAACTTAAAAAATCTGAATAAACTTATCGCCTGAAGAGAACGCTCCCTGGACAAATTGGATAAACCAAGATCTGCAGAGCTGGGTATTCGCTTCACCAAACGATAAAACAGATTGTGTCATAGCGTGCGCCAGACGGTGAACAACGGCAAGTTATAAGGTAAGAAAGTGTGAAACGCACGACAGGGCCCTGATGAAAGAACTGAGTGAAAGTAGACTGAGGGATGTTCGTTGTTGATTCACTCACAATTGTAACATTTCGTTATGCAATTTATTGCTAACTATATATCTATATATTCCCTTATACTAGATCAGAGTATCCAGTCTGTTCATACCTAAAAAGGGGAAGAAATATTATACCCTAACCATATGTATTTGTGACTCTTTGAGCCATCATCTGTCTCATAACGGGGCTGTGGGCTAAACCTAGAGTTAATATCATAACGGGGCTATCATCCTTGTAGCATTCTCTCGATATTTTATGACTATTTGTATATGTTTTGATGTAATTTCTATGTGTTGTGAAGAAATTTTAAATGATAATGAAAATTTCCCTTGGAATTAATCAGCGTGTTGGTCAGCTTG